>LGRX02004178.1:0-87739 GCA_001247695.2 Cymbomonas tetramitiformis | reverse complement strand
AGCAGCTAAAGACTGTCTGCACAGGGCGTCCGCACGCCCCGCTTCTGCCCAGATTTGATGATAGCAGCTAAAGACTGTCTGCACAGGGCGTCCGCACGCCCCGCTTCTGCCCAGATTTGATGATAGCAGCTAAAGGCTGTCTGCACAGGGCGTCCGCACGCCCCGCTTCTGCCCAGATTTGATGACAGCAGCTAAAGACTGTCTGCACAGGCGTCTGCGCCCCGCTTCACCCAGATTTGATGACAGCAGCTAAAGACTGTCTGCACAGGGCGTCCTGCACGCCCATGCCCAGATTTGATGACAGCAGCTAAGACTGATCTGCACAGGGCGTCCGCACGCGCCCCGCTTCTGCCAGATTTGATGATAGCAGCTAAAGACTGTCTGCACAGGGCGTCCACACGCCCGCTTCTGCCAGATTTGATGACAGCAACTAAAGACTGTCCTGCACAGGCGTCTGCATCCCTTCTGCCAGATTTGATGATAGCAGCTAAAGACTGTCTGCACAGGGCGTCTGCACCCGCTTCTGCCAGATTTGATGACAGCAGCTAAAGACTGTCTGCACAGGGCGTCTGCACCCCCGGCTCTGCCCAGATTTGATGACAGCAGCTAAAGACTGTCTGCACAGGGCGTCGCACCCCCTTCTGAGATTTGATGACAGCAGCTAAGACTGTCTGCACAGGCGTCCCACACGCCCCGCTTCTGCCCAGATTTGATGATAGCAGCTAAAGACTGTCTGCACAGGGCGTCTGCACGCCCCGCTTCTGCCAGACGTGTGCGCTAAAGACTGTCTGCACAGGGCGTCTGCCGCCCGCTTCTGCCCAGATTTGATGACAGCAGCTAAAGACTGTCTGCACAGGGCGTCTGCACGCCCAGCTTCTGGAATTTGATGACAGCAGCTAAAGACTGTCTGCACAGGGCGTCTGCACGCCCGCTTCTGCCCAGATTTGATGATAGCAGCTAAAGACTGTCTGCACAGGGCGTCTGCACGCCCCGCTTCTGCCCAGATTTGATGACAGCAGCTAAAGACTGTCTGCACAGGGCGTCTGCACTCCCCGCTTCTGCCCAGATTTGATGATAGCAGCTAAAGCGGTATGCATCTCGGCGTATGGTACACCGGATGAGCGCAGCAGATGCGGAAGACTCTCAGGACCATATTGGCATTTCCCTGTTTACTTGGTTCCCAGCGGATCGCCTGCAGATATCGACAATCTGTTGACAATCCAGATTCCACAAAAGTAGCCAAGTGGCGCAAAGCCCCAACCCGTGGCCCATCCCAACATGACGAGATTGGACGGCTCGATCCCAAGAGTTTTGGTATCCACTTGTTACCAAACGTCTTTTGAACAATATATCATGCATTTGCAGACGCGAAATCCTCCAAAAAATCATATATCCATGGTGTCCTGATCGTCCATTCCACTTTGTGTGTGTGTGTTTTTTGAGAAACATGAGTGGAAATGGGAAACTTTACAACATCGACGGTTCAGAACGACGATCTGTCCTTTTCAGCGATCCTGCACCGTCATCTCGAATTCAGGTCCCATTACGAAGAAAAGTGCGATTTTGTTCGATAATTTCGGAGGAGTGTTTGCATCACTGCCACTTCATCGTTTGACTGTGACCCTTGGTCCTATATATTCCAAGCCACGAGTTCAACCTCATCACCCCCTGTACCCCGTACATAAAAAACTCACTGTGAAGCCCCTGCACCCCCTCCCCTCCCCCGCTTTCACATTCGTTGTCCAGCCGCTGTCTCCTTGCCCCCGGCACACGTCCTGCCCAGATCCTCTTCTGCATCGCCCCCTTTTGTGCAAACGAACTTGCGGCCCTCTCGTCTCTTTCCCCTCACACTCGCTGGTTAGCTCCTGCACGGTGCAGCTGCCCTTGTCATGCTCGCGCACGCGCACGCGCAGCCACCTCCACCTCTGCCCACAGATGTTCGCAGTCTGGGAGCCACCACGAGCCGCCACGAGGCACCACCACCTCAGGGCGCGCGCAGCCTTACAAGAAATGAGATGCCACGTGGGCATCCGAGACGCGGCCCTGCAGGGAGGTGGCGGCGCGGTCACCTGGACCTCTTCCACATCGTTCAGAAGCAGCTGCCGCATGGTGGTGTAGCTCAGGCTCTGCATCACGGCCTCCTTGCTCGGGCTCTTGGACAGGTACAGCAGGTTCTTCAGGGCCCACATGCTGTTCAGCCGCAGCACGTACTGCACGCCCAAAAGCACCCCCCTCCAGGCGCTCATCAGGTGAGGCCCTGTGGACGCTGCTTACACCACCCATGTAGACACCACAGCAGTAAGTCCTGTGGGGCCCTGCCGCCCACACACGACATCTCCAAAAGCCCCGGATGTGCACCAGGGTGCCTCGGGGAGTGCCTCCGTGGCCCTGCAGAGGGGTTTCGGGAGTCACCTGTGGTGCCTGAGCCAGCACTGCCAAGTGGCGTAGGCCGCCAGAACTGAGCAGCTGCTCCTTCATGGGGGAAAAATCCAGCACCATGTTGCACAATGTGGCTGCCGCAGCCTCCTGGTAGTTACCCCAACACTCCACGGCCATCCAGTAACCCCGCAGCAACAAATCAGGCGCGGCACCTCGGGTCACACGCCACATCCATCAGATCCACCGCTGCCACAACCAGGAAAGCAAGCGGCAAGGGCTGGAACCAGCATGAGGGAAGAGGCGGGGCTAGAAGCTGCACCTTGACCTCTGTGGAGCCGTCGGTCAGAAGGTTGAGTAGGGCCTGCGTCATATTTGAGTCTACCTGCCAGTTGGAACAAATTGCTCTAGCACTCAAGTAGAGCGGTTTGGGAGCTGCTTGCCACCGCGCGTCTCATCCGATGGTCAGCCTGCACCCACTGAATAACCTCCTGACTGCTCCTCTAGGAGCCACCATGAGACCCTCCCTAAGCATCCTGGCATATCGCGCGACCGCACTATGCAAAAGACGGCCTTCGTGACGCAGCCGCTGCATGCTCTGCCCTGAACCCTTCGACGGGACTGAGCCCGCAGATCCAACAGTGTCGACTCCCCGCCGAGATGCAGGCAGCGCAGCGTGGCAGGTCCCCTCCCCTCGGTGCAGCCCCCTCCGAAGAGCACGCAGAGGGCACTTGGTACGTGTAGAATTGGAGTAGAGAAAAGGGGGACTCGCACCAGTGCAGTTCGAAGATGTTTTACCGACCGGGACATGGAGAGGCAACATTTGCAAGCGCTGATGCGCACTCCTGAATCCATGCCCACACCCGCATCGCGCGGAGTGAACAAAGCATGCCAAGCAACAAGGACCTGTGCACCTCCCCATCTCTGTGGCGATCCAGACTTGCTGGATCATCTCCACCTGCACGGCGGCCGAGCACGCATGCACAGAACATCCTGCAGGGTGCCTAGTTCCAACCCAGGCTCACTGCACACCTTGCTCATTGTTGGCCAGTGCCTGCACAGAACATCCTGCAGGGTGCCTAGTTCCAACCCAGGCTCACTGCACACCTTGCTCATTATTGGCCAGTGCCTGCACAATCTTGTCGAGCACCTGTGCATTGTCCCAACACGACCAACCGGTCTCACAGTAGGTTATGAGGAGTCTGCTGCAGGCCTACGTCCTAGCGGTGGGTGACTACGTGGTGGGTGGCACTTCGATAGGGTATGAGAAGTCTGCCGAGGGGCCCCGAATAGGTGGCACTTCGATAGGGTATGAGAAGTCTGCCGAGGGGCCCCGAAGAGGTGGCACTTCGATAGGGTATGAGAAGTCTGCCGAGGGGCCCCGAATAGGAACGCGCTGTCATCGAGGAAAGGACCTTGGCCTGGACCCTCACCATGTTGCTCGAATGTGGTGGCCTCCCGGTGGGCTGTGGGAAGCACCTTTGCTTGGACGAGCTGCTTGCGGCTCTGCTCGTGCCTCTCGGTCAGCGCCGCCAGAGCCAACAGCGTGGTCTCCAGCAGCCGCGGGCTCAGGTCATACTCTTTCTGCACATCGCCGCTTCCCCCCAAACCCCGGCGCTGCATTGTCAGACCCGTCTTCCCGGCACTGCTACAAGGAGCCGCGGGTACGGAAGGGAAAAAACATCGCCAGCCTGTCTTACCGGCACTGCTACAAGGAGCCGCGCGTGCGAAGGAAAAAAACATCGCCAGCCTGTCTTACCGGCACTGCTACAAGGAGCAGCGTGTGCGGAAGGGAAAAAAATATCGCCAGCCTGTCTTACCGGCACTGCTACAAGGAGCAGCGTGTGCGGAAGGGAAAAAAATATCGCCAGCCTGTCTTACCGGCACTGCTACAAGGAGCAGCGGGTGCGGAAGGAAAAAAAATCGCCAGCCTGTCTTACCAGCACGGCTACCAGGGGCCGCGGGTGCGGAAGGAAAAAACATCGCCAGCCTGTCTTGCTGGCACGGCTACCAGGGGCTCCGGGAGCAAGGAAGAAGCATCGCTCAAGAGACTCGAAGAGTCTGCAGTTGCCGAAGGCGAGCCCACCCTGGGCAGCCAAGGGTCGATGCGTTGACTTGGGGAAGGAGGGGCAGCAGATGGGGCTGCACCTTCAAGAGCTTGGCAAGGCGCGGCACCACCTCAGCGTCGCATGCCACCTTCTGCATGTCTGCGTTGCCGGACACGAGCTGCGCCACCACACGGGGAGCCTCATGGAAGCCACCCTGCAACCCATTCCCTCCCCCGAACCTCATCCCTGGAAACTGCAGGGACCAGCTCCACCCTGCACCCTCCTCCCTCCCTCCCCCGAACCTCATCCTGGAAACTGCAGGGACCAGCTCCGCCCTGCACCCTCCTCCCTCCCCGAACCTCATCCCGAAACTGCAGGGACCAGCTCCACCCTGCACCCTCCTCCCTCCCGACCTCATCCCTGAAACTGCAGGGACCAGCTCCGCCCTGCACCCCTCCTCCCTCCGAACCTCATCCCTGGAAACTGCAGGGACCAGCTCCGCCCCTGCACCCTCCTCCCCCTCCCGAACCTCATCCTGGAAACTGCAGGGACCAGCTCCGCCCTGCACCCTCCTCCCTCCCCAGACCTCATCCCTGGAAACTGCAGGGACCAGCTCCGCCCTGCACCCTCCTCCCTCCCCCGAACCTCATCCTGGAAACTGCGGGGGCCAGCTCCCCTGCACCCTCCTCCCTCCCATCCTCATCCTGGAAACTGCAGGGACCAGCTCCGCCCTGCACCCTCCTCCCTCCCCCAAACCTCATCCTGGAAACTGCAGGGACCAGCTCCGCCCTGCACCCTCCTCCCTCCCCCGAACCTCATCCCTGGAAACTGCAGGGACCAGCTCCACGCAGCTTCGCCCTCAGCATCGCCTTCCGCCCTCCGAGTTTTTGCCCAATTCCGTGATTTCCCACCCTCAAGACTGCTTACTTGCAAGGGGAATGCGCAAGGTGCTCTGCGACAGCCAACATCCCTCAAGTACAGCAAGAGGTGACTGCTCAAACACCGTGAAGACGTGGCCGGCGACGTGGCAGTTCCTTATGGGCAACACAGTCCCATCGGCCGTGGACACAGTTACTCAGAGAGCACTTTGAACAGGGTTACGGCAGTAGAGGATGTTGAATGATTAAGCACATTGGCAAATGATTTAGTGGTACGCGATGGCTTTATTTCAAGTGTCCCGAATACTCGAGTGATGCCCAGAAAGCGAAGTCGTGGCGTGGTCGCACCTCTCCTTCGCCCACAAGGCGCACGGCTACGGGGAGGGCGAGGGCCGCCAGCTCATGTTGCCGAGCAGTAGGCAGGCTGGAGGCGCGGCTCATATTGGCTAGGCAGCTGCAGGCGAGTACCCTCAAGCGCGTGTTGCGATCCTTCAACAAGGCGCAGATACGTTCTACCACAGGCCCGTCCTGCACGACGACAAAACCGCCGCCACGTGTCAACGTATTTAAGGCTGATGAAATGCTTGCTGCCGGTACCAGACACAGGACTCACAGCGCTGCCAGCTGAGGGACGAGAATCGGCTGCTTTGACCAGGTCAGAATAGCAGCGGAATGCGTGACGACGCGGCGCGCTGAAGCTGCGCAGAAGGAAAGTTGTGCAGGAGCACGATTCGACTCATGGAGACCTGTGAACGGGGCGTACCAACAGTGCGAGAGAGATCTCTGAGTTTGAATGAGTAAGACTTGCCAAAGCATCTAGAGCCGCCTCCTGCAGCGTGCGGCACACCGTGCCGCTTATAAGCAACCGATTATGAAGAAGAGACTGTTTACACTCACAGGTACTTCAGCACAGCCTTGATCCTTCAGCAGCGTGAGGGATCAGGGCACCGACCTGACTTTTTGGGGTGCTTAGACTAAGAAGATGCACCAGCCGCGGAATGGCTCCAGCCGAAGCAATGGCGGACTGCTGCCGTGGCGTCTCACAGCATCGAGCGAGTACTGAAGCAGCAACTTCCGCAACCTGCATCTCCAGAACCGCCGAAGGGAACGGAGTCACTCTCCATCCGCAAAGCTGTATTCCGTATCTGGCTCTACCTGTGAAAGTGATTCCATTTCCGCCGTCTTCTGCGCTGCAGTTTGACAGGACTCGGCCCTGCTGTCAAGATCAGTCCGAACATATCGCTGAAGGGTGCCCAGGGATATATAGAAAGGTTGTGGTGTACCGTAATGTTCTTGCTGAAGAGTAGTTGGAGGAGTTGGCTCAGTGCATTCTGCTCGAACATGTTTGCTCTCGGCGCGAGCGTCGACTACACACGGGAACGACGACACATCATTCAATGCAAGGGGCGACATGGAGAACAGGCCATCCAAGACTGGTCAGCATTACCAGTCTTGGAAGGCGAAACGCTGTGACAGGAGCTGAAATAGAAAATACTCGGTTCAAGATGACACTAAGGGAAGCAGGCTTGCAGTGGAGAGGAACGAGCCAGGTTTCAGAAGTGCTGACAGGAACTTTATCCAAAGCCTACATCATATTGCCTTGTACCAAAATTTGAAGGTTGATGTGGGAACTGGAATATGTTGGAGGAAGGGAAGAAGGAAGGGAATACGTTGAAAATCAGTTTCAAAGAGCGAGCGACCGCCTGCACAACTTGATCATCTTTGTGGGACAAGATCTTCAACATATGAGAAAGAACGTCGCTCTGTAAAACTGCTCGTACGCCTTCTTCTGTGCCGCACGCAAAACTGCAGGCCAAAATGTTTTTATCACTTCGGACCTTTGCATCCAAACATTCAGCGGGGTTAGGAAGAAGGCAAGAGGTGGGATCGCAAAACGCAAGACGTTCAGCACCAGTTGCGTCTCCAAAATGTGTTGCGGGCCTTTTCCGCTTAGAAAGCCATACCTTCCAACGGCTGCCGCAGACTGGACTAACAACGGGACACTCGAGTCCGTGGCGAGGATCTCGACAATGCGAGGGACGGCCCCCAGTTTGACATACGATAGCTTCTTTGTCTTATTTCCTGCAGGGCGGACGTTTTAGGTTGTGCGAACTCTGTTTCACTCATAATACGACGACTTCGGAGTTAGCAGCATCGCATCACAAGGCGCACCAATAATCTGGTTTTTGACTGCACGTAGCGCCCTCAGCCGTGCGTCGGGATCCATCGAGCTGAGATTTTCAACAATTTCTTCATCCCGCCAGCGCGTTCCAGGCATCGCTCAGTTAATAAGTCTTCGTTACCCTTTGAATTTGCCACTATAGCAACCCAACATAACCCAGAACAGCGACCAGACCGTTCGTACGGGCGCTGGCGTTTCGCTTTGCAACTATGTTTTGTTTGATACTTATTTTCTATGCTTGTATCATCTGTATGTTTCCCAATCAGCTTCTTTCATCATCGAGGGTTCGGGACTTCGGGTCGCTGTCTTAAATTTTTTTGAGCTATATATAAAAACCGAGACAACTTTGTATAAAATAATAATAGATCACCATATACTCAATATAACAAAACTCAGAAAAATCTGAAAACAGGGCTTCGTAAGTCATGATTGATGATAGTGATTACAGTAGTGTCCTGATATCCAATCGGAATCGCGATGAATCAGGAGACTACTTGTAAGTTGTATGTCCATCAGGACTTCAGGAGTCAGGAGCTGGCGAGCTCTCGAGCTCAGATCGGAACTTTCACTTTGTCGTTCCTGCACGTTGCACGAACACGCGATGGAACACGCTCCATACGATCGGCATCGGAACATCATCGGTCGATCACGACACTCACACACTCAGAGTCAGCCGAGTGTATTTTTTCTTGGGAGGAAATGCTCGAGATAAATGTTTTTTACAATAGGCTCTTGCTCTAGTCATTCGGCGTCGTCGTGTGTTTTATAGATATACATCCAATTGAATTCAATCCGAATCACAATCGAATGAGTTTCCCTCTTCCCTCGAAAAGACTCACGTTTCCCAGTATTTTCCCGAAAGTGGTTCTTCGGTTACAGTCCCTCAATGCTTACCAATAAAGATGCAGTTCTGTGCGTTTTCCTGGAAATACTTGGAAGCATATTCGACATGCAGCTCAGAGCAGTATTCTAGTACACCCCGAGATTCGCCATCTCCGCGAATCATAAATATTGAATGGAGCGTTTCATGATGCATGCCCATATTCTCGCGCGGAAATGTTCACCGAGCTTCTGACTTGCGCGTTGCGAGTTAGCCGCGGTCGCACTCGTCTGTCCTCGCAGGGACTCGTGGAGTCGCACTGCTCGCCATGAGCCGTGCCAAGGGCTTAGACCGTATTCCCCAGCTCCTGCTCGTGCAGCGACTCTACCAGCATTGTGATGCCGTAGTGCCACTGTGGTGCGGAGATCTGTTCGAAGGCCCTTCTTGTGGCGAGGCGCCCTGGCCAACTTGGGGGGAGGCATTTGGCGTGTCGCCAGCACAGCTCGGGCCTTTTTTTATCACTTTCGGAGGCTACCAGCATCAGAACTATTACGGGATGAGTAAGGAGCTACACGTATTTGACTTCGACGACAAGGTGTGGCTGCAACCCACTCAAAGTGGTGTTGTACCTCAATCTAGGGGCTATGCCGCGGTGAGCACGACGTCATCAGGAGTTCTATATCTGTTCGGTGGGGCGCAAGCAAGTGGCGATCATGTGACTGACGAGCGCGTTCTGTACCGCCTGGAGGGGAAAACCTTCACCTGGTCCAAGGTGGAGGTTTCGAACCCGGAAGAAGGGCCAGGTGACACCTTACCACAACCGCAGCAAAGCTGATGATCGCCTTCCGCTGCTCAACCCCGAAATTGTCTCGAAACCGCCTCTCTGATAATCACTTGTGCTGCTCGAACTCTCGCTTGAGTTCAGCACATGTCGGATATCAATGGACATAACTAAGGAAGGACATGTTTACCTTTTTATGTTGGCTGCGCATATCTTTAGGTGCTCGCCACGCGACTGTCGGAAGTATCGTTGACTCACCCTATCCCCACTCAATCGAGCCCGCGGGGAACCCTGCACGTTCGCGTGCATCAGGCTGTAGGGAAGGTTAGGTAGTAACACCAGGGCCCAGGGAGGCTTGCCACCAGCGAGTGGTCAGCAGTGGCAGCCGAAAGTGACACGCATGTTTCTGGTTTCGTGCAGGTCATAATTGGAGCTCGTCACACGCATTATCCCAATTCCCTTCGTATGCCTGACCGCATCCTTTAGGCTTATTCTGCAGGCTACCAGTGGCTCTGCGGCTGATATCGTTGGTCCTGTGCGACTTGTAAATCAGGTGGCTTCCTCGCGTCGTACTTGCAGCTCTTGGCTGAGTACTACCCCTCTCAAAGCGCACCAAGCACACCCATTCACTATTCTGGGATTCCGCTCACCGGCAACCTGTACGCAATCGGGGACATGGTCGTCACTGTTTCCGCGACTGCGTTGACCTCAGGTAGCAGCTCTGAAGTTCAATCTATTACGTGGCGTGCATGCTGCCCACTATGTTGCACAGAGTAGGTGATGCAAAGCTGCCACTTCTTACAATCGCAAGTGCTCGATGTGTCAGTGGTCTACCGGCAATAACCTAGCCTCCGATGCAGAATTGAATGCGCTCCTCGTGTTTCGTGACGAGCGCGAGAATGGCGCTTCTGAGTGCATCCTTCTTGTTTCCGGGTAACTGGGTCTTTCTGAGTGCATCCTGCATGTTTCCGGGTAACTCGGTCTTTCTCAGTGGGCTGCCTCGGTCTTGTTCGTCATTACAGATGCCGTGTCTGACGTGGCAAGTTTGTTTCCCTGGACTACAACTTTACGAAGCCAGTGGCTGTCTTCACTCCATTTTCGATGTGGAGCCAGACAGTGTGGATGCCCGATGGCATAACTTAACCGGGAGCGATGGATGTGATTGCAATACCGTCGTCAGTGAAGGGCGCGGCTGCTATAAGTGGCTCTCCTTCACAAACCACACCGTCATCGACACCGAACTATTTATGCTGCAAGAATGGGTAGTGCCGTGTGCCCATACCATCATCGTCGCCCAACTGTTTATGCTGCAAGATAGTGCGTAGGGCCGATACGGAAGTACTCATATTGCGAGAGCAGGGAGTTCATAGTTCCAGTGCCACTGTCGATACTCAAATGACTATGCTGCGGATCGTGTCTGAATTTAAGTGCCACCATCAAAACTCCACTGTATATCCTGGGCAAGCTCATCTCAGAATGACCTTGTTTGTTAAGAGCTAGTCTCAGGATGATTTGCCGGCTGATGGTAACGCTCCTCTTATTCCCGTTGTCTGCGTTGATTACAGACTATGTTTGCATACGATGCAATCTCGAGGAAGTGGGCATGGTGCGCTTCCCTGGAAGACATCGAAGAGCTGTACTCTTATTACCGACTGGGCAATCCCCAAACATCCTTCATACAGCACCTTGCCTGTGCAATCAACCTGGCGAAGTTATAAATGGTAGGCTAACAGGGAGGCCAGGTCAGGCTGGCTGGGGCTTGAATATCCACAGGGGTGCCCCATCTGTTGGCCCAGGGCTTGAATATCCACATGGGTGCCCCATCTGTTGGCCCAGGGCTTGAATATCCACAGAATGCCCCATCTGTTGGCCCAGGGCTTGAATATCCACAGGGGTGCCCCATCTGTTGGCCCAGGGCTTGAATATCCACATGGGTGCCCCATCTGTTGGCCCAGGGCTTTGAATATCCACAGGGTGCCCCATCTGTTGGCCCAGGGCTTGAATATCCACAGGGGTGCCCCATCTGTTGGCCCAGGGCTTGAATATCCACAGGGGTGCCCCATCTGTTGGCCCAGGGCTTGAATATCCACATGGATGCCTTATTGACGGATCGGGGTATCAATCCGGTTTACCTTGCACCGCAGGTGCTATCCAAGACCGATTATACATCATCACGGCGGAAGCCATCTATTTATATTCGATTGAGGATCATCGCATTGCCTCCTACGTCCCTTGTCCTCCTGACTTGGCTTTAAATTCGGTGTTACTTTATGATACGTTTGCGTACTCCGGCGTGACCTTAGACGAGCAAACCCGTGCGTTCAGTGCCCCTGGTCCGCTCTCTGCAGCAGTTCGCAAAGACATCGACACTTTCTTCTTGCACCCCTTCTTGTTCGAAGCGCCCCTCGAACAGATTGTCAACCTGAACATGACCCAGCTCGAGGGCTGAGCTCCCGTTCCTGCGATGTCCTCACAGATGAGATCGTTCTACGGAATGTGGGATTATGAAGTGCTGGAAGACCGGTGGCAAAGTCTCACCTCCTTAAAAGATAGGCTGTACTACGTTGCCTGCTGTTGTCAGGTGATGCTACGGCTCCATATCTGGCGAGCTTCGAGCCGACTTCGCAAGTTTGGACCGAAAACACAGAGAGCCTTCTGATTATGTGCTCAAATATATTGGGTTTCCGGCTCAGGGGCGACGGGGAGCGTTACATACACCTTTTGGTCACCCTAAATCAGGAAACCGCGGAGGTGTTTACCTTTGACACTCAATTTGAGCGCTGGACTGCGCGTATGCTGGACGGTGCGGTGAGTTGGATTTCGGCTTGCGCATCGTACACTTCAATGGCGGGCTTTACGGGACAATGCCTCGTTCGCTGACGCTGGAGCTCTTCTCGATCAACCTGGCAGACGCTTCTGTGTAAGTGCACGCACCATGCCCAACTCGCTCAACTCACATAGAGCAGCGTCCTCTCTTTCCTGCACAATCATGGTGTCACTGACGCGCCTAGACCGCGATTTGCCAGGGCGCAAGTCTCTTGACATCACTTGGATCCAGCGCCCCGCCATTGTGAAACCGACCTCCCTGCGTAGCATCTGTCTCCAGCTTGCTGATCTGTCGGTGGGCGAGCGGTAGCAGAGAGCGACATGATGTTCAGCCTGCAGTCCCCGGCACATCGGGCGCTGTCCAGGGGGACCTCCGAGAAGTTTTTCCCCAAGATGCTGAAGTGCGTTCCGAGCCCGGAAGGAGATCTCTACTTCGCCACGCTCTCGGGTTGCAGGCCAACCAGGTACCAGCGAGCTCGACATTGGATCAAGAAGCGCGTCTTCAAAAATGCGGTGGCTGAATAAGCGGAGGCCTGGGTGGAGATAAGACCCCCACCCCACCCCCTCGCAGACCCCACATACACCGGCCAACTGCGTCCCTCACGCTCCTCACTTACCGGAGTGACCGCAGGCTGTGCGGGATCGCTCAGGTGGTGCCGGAGACCATCACCGTGGCCGGGGATCACGGCACCAAGTATAAGCGCCACGTGGCGCTTGTCGATTGCGATCGGAGGCTGCAGATGTACCTGTCACCGTTCACACATCTGTATGCGCACCGCCTCTGCCCCATCCCGTCAATGCCCCAATTTGCTGATCCCGCAAAAAGTCTCTGTGGAATTCTTTTTAATTGCGCACAACAGTTGTCCCGATTCGTTGATTGGCTGAATTTGCAGAACTGATTTTGACAGGTACTTGCACCGCTTCTATTTGTGGCAGGTGAGCTTGGATAACCCTCGCTCCCGACTTCTATACGGTGTCAGGCGGCTGCCATGCTCCAGAGCATCGCCTTTGCATTCTGAGCACAGCGGACGCCTGGCCGGCACCATATCGAATATGATCTGATTGAAGTTATCGTCACAACCCCACACACAATATGACGCCTAAAAAGTGGAGGAAGAGGACCTTGCCATCCGTATGATGCGAATGATGCAAGTGGAACTTGGCCAGATGCGAAACCACGCGCTGCGCTACTTCCATTATTTCGAAGGAAGGAAAATCAACAGATGTAATTTATATAGAAGAGCTACTAATATAACATTGTGTAATCAGTATTCTGTGGACAGTGAGGTAGACTCCCCCTCGATTCAAAATTCTACACCTATTCATGTGTGTGTGACGTATCCTCGGGCCGAGTCCTATGGCACCATATCGCCACAGAAGATCGGCTGCACTATGCACCCACCGCACCGCACCGCCATGATGACCGTGCCTGAACTAGCAGTGATGAGCAGCTGTCGGGAAGGCAAATGCTGGTTGGTGAACTGTCAGCCACCGGGAGGGCTTGGGGCACACAGGCATATGTGGGGATGGGACCCCAAGTAGGAACAGTGCAGACCAACAGTTGCGGTGCAAGCGTGCAGCGCATCACTCAGGACCGCGGCTCACTTGAGGGATGTCCAACGCAAGGGCTTTAGTCCCATAGAGTTGGTGTTGGGGGTAGGGGGTTACAAGCGCAGATTATTGGCTGGGCGCGCAAGTTCAGAAGGAAACACTTCGGTCCATCATTCGCAGGCCCTTGGGACAACCCGCCTTTGGAACACTGGACGTGTTTTGTGGGTGGATAAGCTCTCTTGAGACCAGGCTATTGGGCAGGCAGGAACCAGGGTGGTGGTTCTGAGTGCAGGCTTGATGATGGGGAGATGGGGAGATGCTGGGGGGTTGAGGCGAACCGGCTTTTGAGGCACAGCATCAGTGCGCGGGCAGTGCAGTTGCAGAGGCGCTCAGGTGGCGTAGTGAGGCTTAGGGGGTCTCATTCTCCACTAGCGAGCTCCTGAAAATCCGGATAGGTGACCGGAAGTGTGTGTGGAATCCTTTGATCCCCGGTGTGAGTACATGGTGCAGCCGATCTTCCGTGGCAACATGATGCCAAAGGAATCGGTCCAATGATAAGCCACATACGCACACATATTTTCAAATCAGCGAGCCCCAACCTGACCCATATCGGTGTTGCCTAAGTGGCCTCTTTTTTCCTCACCCTGTCGCCGTGCCATGAGTTTGAACTGCGGGTTTGCCGTGCTCTGCTCATGTTGTTTCCGTCTGTTCATATTTTTTTTCGCATGGGACTATTCTTATTACGATATTTTCAAGTTAAATTAGACGAATAGTATTGTTTCATTGTAATATCTCTCCAAAATATTAAAGACAAATGGGCCGTAGAATACAGTAAACCGCGGCGTATTAGAAGCTGGGCGCGAAAAAGCTAGCAGCGGGTTCTTAGATCAACGCACATAATTCAATATGGACTTTCAGTACATTTTACTCTGTTTCAACGGCTGGCAGCAGAGAACCTAGCGGCTAGCTTGTTACAGCCCGCGCCTTCTTACAGGCCCCACTTTACTGCAGTATGCATAAAGTGACCGATGGCATTGACAATGTGAGAAATGAATGCGCAAACGCCGCCGGCCACGTCAGTGAGAAGCTGAGGGCGGATGATTGGCTTGGATGCGCAGTGCTACGAGATCATCCGCCGTCTGATGCAGGTCGGGCTTCCCCCCCTATCCCATCCCCACACCGTTCACTGTTTACAGTCTTACCGTTAATCCCCACGCATAACCAAGTTGCCGTATCCTTGTCGGTAGTATGGTGGATATCTGCACATGGGCAGTCGCTCCATGCATGTGTGCCTCCAGGGGATAGCTGCGTGCCAAACCAGTATTCCAGCCACGGCAAGTGACACAAGCGCCGTAATCCGCTCCTTGCATTTCTCAAATAATACATATAATCTGGCCACACGGGAAGCGATTTCAGAGCAGATCCGAAGCGAATAGCATGAAGAGCGTGAGGCGGAGGCCCCGTGTGGGAGCTGTGTCGTGGCTTCGGGGCGCTGTTTACAACGGCCTTGGCCACTTTGTGGAGGTAGGTGAATGGACGGCTGTGGCTGGTCCTATGGCATCTATCCGACGGATACTGCCCCTTTGAATGTGGTTGAAGGCAACGCATTTGCGTTCTCACTTTAGCTTCGTGTTTTGTGTTACTGGGCGGAAGCGAGCTCGGGGAGTTGAGCCCGAGGTTTAATATGAAGGGTCCTCATGGAGGCTCGGGGGGCTTGATCGGAACCTCGCTCCTCAGGGCTCCAGTGCCATTGCTGCGGCGAGGCCAAGAGCGCTCGGTAGACAAGCGGATATCGCCCGAGGGCTCGTGTGCAGCGCGTCTTCCGGAGGGAGCAGTCGATGTGAGCTGAGAGATACTCCCGTCAGTCGCCTCTCCGGCCACCAGTCAGGGTGAGCTCAGACACTCCCGTCAGTCGCCTCTCCGGCCACCAGCCAGGGTGAGCTCAGATATTCCCGTCAGTCGCCTCTCCGGCTGCCAGTCAGGGTGAGCTCAGACACTCCCGTCAGTCGCCTCTCCGGCTGCCAGTCAGGGTGAGCTCAGATATTCCCGTCAGTCGCCTCTCTGGCCACCAGCCAGGATGGTGATCCAATACACGAACCCACGATCACATGATCGCATTTTGTTTTGACGAGTACGTCTTGTTCAGATCAGTGAATTAAAGGGGCACAAGTCCAATCTTGGCAGATTTTTAGGTCTTAATTATGATGCTTATGAAAGGTTACCGACCAC
Source organism: Cymbomonas tetramitiformis (assembly GCA_001247695.2). Taxonomy (NCBI): domain Eukaryota; kingdom Viridiplantae; phylum Chlorophyta; class Pyramimonadophyceae; order Pyramimonadales; family Pyramimonadaceae; genus Cymbomonas; species Cymbomonas tetramitiformis. The sequence continues at coordinate 72,048 of LGRX02004178.1, read as the reverse complement.
AAATTTCACTGAAAGACTTTGAGTTGATTCGTGTGATTGGACGTGGTAGTTACGCAAAGGTGCTGATGGTAGAACTGAAGAAAACAAAACGTATCTATGCAATGAAAGTCATCAAGAAAGAGTTAGTCACAGATGATGAGGTAAGATATGAATGGGTTAGTCAACATTACCGTATACTTCAATCATAAGCTGTATGTACCAGTATGTGTGGTTAAAGGTATTTATATGTGTATGGGACCTGTATGGATGGATGAAAAATGTCAGGAGGGGGGGTCAAGTTCTAAAATGTTGGACAGGGGGAGGTCACATTTTAAGAGGGGGATAGAGGGTCACATTTGAGAGTACAGGTGGTCCTGGAGTACCCCCGGCCCACCCTCCCCTGTAATTACTGAAGGCTCCCTCATGTAAATTACGGACGCACCTGGCGCTGCTCCTGCGCGCGGCGGCCGCGGCGGCCACGGTGGGCCACGCGCTCGCGCCGGGCACGGGCGCGGATGCCGCGCTCTTGCGCGTGCTGCGCGCGGCGGACGCGCCGGGCCGCCGGGGGGCTCGGCGCGCTGGCGGCGCGGCTGCCCCGCCAGGCGCCTTCTCCCGCTCTGGCGCCGGAGCGCTTCCGCGCGGCCTACTTTGAGCGCTTCCCGGGGTACTACGACACGTGCGACATGGGCACAATCGATGCCGACGGCTACGTCTCCGTCCTTTCCCGCGCCGACGACATTATCAACGTCGCCGGCCAGGGTGAGCTCAGACACTCCCGTCAGTCGCCTCTCCGGCTGCCAGCCAGGGTGAGCTCAGACACTCCCGTCAGTCGCCTCTCCGAGTAGGGGACCAGTCCCCTCCGAGTAGGGGACTGGTATAACCACTCTTCGCCACTAACGGCGAAGAGTGGTTATACCAGTCCACTCTTCGCCGTGCAACCTTTCAAAGCAGAGCCGCTCCGGCAAGTCCACTCTTTGGCTGCGGGTTGGAATTCGCAGTTGGTGTATTATGACATTCCAGGACTAACCTCTTTTTCATATCTTTTGGCTACTTTTGTCATGGAATGTGCTACAATGACCTCTTTTTTTCCAAGTTTCCTGATTAGCTGGTGTGCTGAGACAGACTTCAATGCTTGTCGTGGTGAAGATAGCCCTGCCCGACTTCAAGTTGGTATATGCCGTCATGATCGCTTTTGGGTCGGTTTGTATCCAGGCAATGCTGCGCCCTCTCATACCGGCCGGCACCACGCGCGTGCCCACATTTTTGTGACTCTTTTGCGCGCTGGAAGACCCTTGCCCTCCGAGTGCCACACTGAGTGTGCCCGCTGAGCTGAGACTGCACTGAGTGTGCCCGCTGAGCTGAGACCGCACTGAGTGTGCCCGCGGAGCTGAGACCGCACTGAGTGTGCCCGCTGAGCTGAGACCGCCCCCACTGTGTACCGCTGAGCTGAGAGCGCACTGAGTGTGCCCGCTGAGCTGACACCGCACTGAGTGTGCCCGCGGAGCTGAGACTGCACTGAGTGTGCCCGCTGAGCTGAGACCGAGCTGAGGCTGAGACCGCACTGAGTGTGCTCGAGACCGCACTGAGTGTGCCCGCGGAGCTAAGACCGCACTGAGTGTACCCGCTGAGCTGAGACCGCTGAGTGTACCGCTGAGGCTGAAACCGCATGGTGTGCCCGCAGACTGAGACCGCACTGAGTGTGCCCACTGAGCTGAGACCGCACTGGTGTGCCTCGGAGCTGAGACCGCACTGAGTGTGCCGCCAGGTGTGCCCGCTGAGCTGAGACCGCACTGAGTGTGCCCGCTGAGCTGAGACCGCACTGAGTGTGCCCGCGGAGCTGAGACCGCACTGAGTGTGCCCGCGGAGCTGAGACTAAGGATGTCATCAGAGTTGTCGATGAAGGGGTTGTTGTATCCCTGTTGCGAATCACCCACACGCTTATGGTGCCTCGCGTCTGGCCTCAACCCTCAACTTCGATCCTCCCCGCTCGGCCACTCGGGCACACTCAGTGCGGTCTCAGCTCAGTGGGCACACTCAGTGCGGTCTCAGCTCCGCGGGCACACTCAGTGCGGTCTCCCAGCTCCGCGGTACACCAGTGCGGTCTCAGCTCAGCGGGCACACTCAGTGCGGTCTCAGCTCAGCGGGCACACTGCGCGGGTCTCAGCTCTCATGGCACATCAGTGCGGTTCAGCTCAGCGGGTACACTTCAGTGCGGTCTCAGTTCAGCGGGCACACTCAGTGCGGTCTCAGCTCAGCGGGCACACTCAGTGCGGTCTCGCGCTCCTTATCAACGAGTACCTCATCTTCTTCTCCCTCATGTGCCTCGCATATAACCCGGGTCAGGCCATGCGAGCCCCTTGCGCTACTCTCATGTGTGCACGCAGAGAGCGCCGCAGCCGTGAATGCTACCCAGTCTCTTAGGAGGAGCCACGCCACCCGAGGGCGCCCGCTCCAATAACTGGGCCCCGGCACGATTTCGCCTCGGTGCATACGTGTGACCAGTTTCTTCTTCCAGCGGACCATCATATCATCGGTGGCAGCAATTGCATCAGTGCTTGGCAATGGCTGCTCGTTCTTGCGTAGTAGCATATCGCCGCCCTGCTCTATTCATGAAGTTTGCTGTTTCCTCCGGCATGATGCTCGGGCGGACTTCGGGTGTGGTGCGCCTTGGTGGAATGGCGCCAGGCTGGGATGCGACAGTGACCGGGCAACTGCTATGCACCTTCCAGGCCTTCATGGCACTTACCGTGCTGTATATCCTCTTCCGTAATTACTCGTAGGCCTTCATGGCACTTACTGTGCTGTATATCCTCTTCCGTAATTACTCGTAGGGACCGCCCCCTTGCCCCCCCCTCCTCGCCCTAGCAAGCCCTCCGCTACTCCGACCACCCACACAGCCAATCCTAATTACGTCTCTGCTCTTTCCCCAGTGCTATCTTCTGTCCCCTCGGGAAAAGGTGAAAAATGGGATCTGAGGTCTCCGCGTTCTCTTGCCCCCGAGGCTCTCACTGTCGGCCGCTGCCGCTATCACTTATGCTGCTTTCTACTGCGCTATTGATCGATTCAGAATCCGACGGCCGCACAGGCTTCTTCATGAGGACCTCCCCGACAGCTTGCTCTCGGCGCGTACAGGGCATCGTGTGACACTGTGCAGTTTGCCATGCTTGCTCAGCCACCTGTAAGGTACCCCCAAGCCGCTTTTGCGGGGGCCTCCTGTAGTCACTCGAAGTGCTGGTGGAGGATGTGTATGTTACATCGAAGTGAAAAAAGGGGTCCTGGTGGAACGGCCGCAGGGGCAAGATTGTTGGCGTCACATGCTTGGTCAAGAAAAAGGTGAACCGCGTGATGCACAAGTCCGCGGGTAGAATTTCTACTGTGCTCAGAAGGAATACCATCTTGCCTTCGAGTACTCCACCCACATCTGGTGCCAGCAGAGACAGTATCGCAGGTCCCTGGGCCCTATACGTCCCTAATCGTCTCCATGTGTGTTGCCTCGTTGTGCCCTCGTTTGTGCCGGCAGGAGGGGTTTGCTGACTCCAGCTTCGACCCTGGCACAAGCATACCTGCACCAATGCACCATCGGCATTGCAAGGCAAAAGTGTGGGTGTGCAAGTATCTCTCGATGTGCTCTCGCCATGTGCACGGAGCACGGTAGATCGACCAAACTCTGTGGAGGAGCTAATGCGGCCATTCGCCATGCTCGCGGTGCTAAAAGGAGCTGAACGAATACTGCGCCTCTCGTCTCTCTTTGAGTCGTTGTGAGGCGACCACTCTTGTGTCTAGCGATACATGTCTCATCGCTCGATGCCTGCTTTGCGGCCCAGATCCACCCGCCTTCCACATCGTTTCTAGCACATACTCCAAAAACAATATCAGGCTGCGGCGTGTTTTGCTGATAGGGTTGGTAAATCTTCAGCATCGAGGAACCTGCCATGGTTCCAGCAAACTCTAGAAACCCCTACCAGCTCGAAGGGGCATTCCCTTCTAGCATGATTTCCATTGGGTGTCCAGTGGGTGTCCAAGAACCAAGACGGCCGCCGTCCACAGCATGTCGTCGCACAGGTTGAGGTGGCTCTTCGAAGTCAGAGCTGTCGAGTACAATGGCACTAAGGCATACAGCTGCTGTGTTTCTTCCCTTGTGGCGAACTCCGTCCTCGACCCGTGGCATGCCCCAACCCTGTACCTAACGCTTGCACTGACCGCCGAGGTCAGCCCGGGCGCGTGGCTGAGGAGTCTCCCACTTTTATACCACCTCCGAGCCGCCTCACAATGCGCATCGCAGATTGCCAATCCCTCCTTGAAGCACCAATCGCCCGCCCCCACTGAGCGCAGCGTCGCCACTTCTCAGCGGCTTGCATCTCACATCGAGTGCGGATTTTCGCATTTGTAAAGTCGTTCAGAATGATGCTCGGGCTAAGTTTCATTTGTATATCACGCATCTTTCAACCTGGTGGGACACAGATGCTCGGACGTTTGCTGCTCGCTTGCGTCATACATTTGAGTGGTCTTAGCGTGGGATGGGGCGCAGACCCGGGCACAGCTTCTGTTGAGTGCATACCGAGTCTCCACGCAAGCGCTCCGAGCATAATGGAGGCTGCACACCGCTTCTATGCCGCACATGCTGATCAACGACCTTCATCGGATCTGTGCGAAAGAGGCCTGGTAGCTGTGCTCCCGCCCAGATCCCTATGGACCATCGTAAGAATCGAAATTCCACCGGTTGGGGGTGGCGGTGTTGGGCAAGAATTTAGCATAGTCATTACCATCGCCCATTAGTCTTTGTGACGTTCACTTATGGTCATCCCCAACTCGAATATTGGTGATGGCCACGATCACCCGATGTATGCCCGAGGGACCTTGTGTTGAGCCTGTGGAGTGCATTGAATTCCTTGTATCGGAATGTCGGGACTGCACGAGGCTCCCCGAAGGAGCGAGCTTGCGGAGCATTGTTGCGCCCGGTTGCGCTCCTCACCCATGTGCCTGCCCTGCAACGGAGCGACGATCAGGGGAGCATCCAGATGCATCCGGTCCCAACATCATCTGCAATGGCACCAGCTGGACAAGCGGAGGTGCAGGATGTGGCCGGCATCGAAGTCAAGCTGGATTTGCTGGAGACTGGTGGAAGACGAAACGGGGAGCCCCTACCGAGCAGGTGGCTGGCAAAAAGCGGATCCTTTATGTTAGCCACAGAACATGAAGCCCAAAGGCCCATTGGGGATAATGCTGAGAGAGTTGCTGCAGAGGAGAGCGCCGGTGCGAACGAGGTCGCTGCTGCACAGGAAGAAGCCACCTAAAAGGATGGTGCTGCAGTAGAGGAGGGCGCTGCCCCGGAGTAATATGGCATGGTGGAGAAGTGTGCTGCAGTAGAGGAGGGCCCAGGTGCCGCTGAGAAAAGCTTGTTGGCAGAGGAGGGCGTCGCAGCAGAAAATCAGCGTGTTGCTGCAGATGAGGGTGCCGTTTCATAGGAGGAAACCACGAGCAGATCTGCACTTGACAGTGAGGAATTCGAAGCCGCAATAGATGCCGAGTCATCAACGTCGTCGCAATTCGGTTTGCGGTCCGTAACAAGTGAAGTTTACAAATAAGTGCATTCTGAAGTGAGTAGCGAGCAAATACGTACCTGATTGTCACCAATAGCCACGACGTCTTTAAGAAGTATACTTAGTACTGGTCACATATTGATTGGCTGCTAGCGGCTCGGCCACGGTAACCAATGCATTCGTAGTAGCGAGATCGAGGACGCGTTATATTTAAAATGCTAAGCTAGGCATCATGAGGACAACAATGAAGTCACTTTCATTACGATAGCATGCGATTGCCATTGCCGTAACCCACCATCATTCTACCAACAAAAATAACCAACGAAATTCATTATACGATGGATCTTGATGTTGAATACATGATGTCTTGTATATGGACGAAGGCATCCTTGCATGCGTATTCTTGCTCTATGTATATGTTACGTTATGAGCGCCGACTTTTAGCATGAGTGCGCCAGGCGCGCTTGTGCCAGTACAAGCGTGCCTTGCGCGCTCATGCTACTTCTAAATCACGCTTCCCGTTATGGGCGCGCTTGCCATTATGATCGCGCCGATACTGTCCCGCCCATGCATGCACCTTCAACTCTCATCTGCGGCATGAAGAGTAACTCCGATGCAAATTCTGATTTGACACTCCAGATCGGGCGACTCGCGAACCCAGCGTCGCCTAGGATTCGTTTTTTGTGGTCCCGCTGGACCAACAAATGTTTTATTTGCAAATCCATAGACGACTGAAAGCATGCGCTCTAAACATAACCCTCGGGCAATAGCGGGGAAACCCCTATAGATGAAAAAACATTCACATTACCTAAAATAGTCATACGAAAAACATATACGATTTATGCAAATTTGCGTTATAGCCGTCACAATATCAATTTATTTACATCGAAATCCAATATAGTTACCTACTTCCCCTTACTTTCCCAAAACAATGCACTCCCGTTACTGCTCCCTACTTCCGCCCTCCTCCCTCCGGAGCCCCCCTCGACCTCCTACTATCCCCCCATCCCCGCTCGTCCGCGCTACACCCCCTACTTCTCTTCTACTTTCTCCCATACTACTCCCCCCTACTTGTCTTGGATCAGGTGCCAGGTGCATTATTATCATATCGCGGAGGTGTGCCTCGTGTCGAAAGGACGGCGTGCATGTGCCAAAACAATCGGCGCGCATATGTGCGCGACGCGCTCATAACATATATGCGGATGTTCGCGTGCTTTGGTCCCATATGCATGAGTACTCAAGGCACTTTCCCTTGCCTATGTCATTCGTTTCATTGCTGGGTGACGAAAATACTGTCTTTGTATTTACACTCTAGCATATTCACAAGCATGAACGAAATAAGTATTTTTTGATAAAGCTGCATGCTTATGTACGCATACCAGGGTTTATATGTAAGTGTGTGCGCATCAGTTCGTAAGTCCTTGCTTAATCGTAATTAGCCGGACGACGTTTCGCGTGCTCGTAAACGATTTCCAACCTCTTATTTTGTTTTTGTTTACTTATCGACAGCACACGCACATACGCCATACGGGGGCAGAAATAAAAAGCAAAATCCGACGACAGGAACGACAATGGGAGGAAGGACCCCGACATGCATTATAAAATTAATTTTCTGGCCCCGATCGGTAGACATTCTAGGGACATATATGTCCCTCGAAAAGGTATTGACATCTAGTTCGAATTATACAAGTTCCCAATAACAACATCGTGACAGCACCTTCGCGTGTCCCATCGCCCACGAGGTCGAAAATCCTGTCTCGCGATATTGTGTACAAGTTCCACGACATTTTAAACAAAAACGACTAGGTCCCCCGATTTCCAATATCACCCAGAATTTTGCTCGGCGACAAAAAACCCCCTCTGTGGCGACAAAAAGGAGATGGCTCCTCCATCGACTGCAAACATAACCATTGCACGAAGGGGTTATCCAACAGGATTAATGATGAAATCGCAGTTGGCACTGTAAACCCCTTCGTAAGTATGCACAGGAACAGAGCACCGCTGAGCCGAGATACTCAATGCCACACACACAAACACACACACACACACACACACATGCACACACATCAACTAATAGAAAGCAGCTGTCGGGAAGGCGACGACCGGGTGGTGAACTATCGGCCACCGGGAGGGCTTGGGACACACAGGCAACTGTGGGGATGGGACCCCAAGTAGGAACAGTGCGGCGTGACAGTTACAGCGCAAGTGTGGAGCGCATTGCTCAAGTTCGCGGCCACCTCGCAAGGCAATCAGCGCAAGGGCTTCAGTCACGGGGAGTTGGTGCTGGGGGTAGAGGGCTACAGGCGCAAGTCGGTGGCGGATGCGCAAGTTTGGATGAGGGCAACCCAGTTTATCATTCTCAGCCCCTTGGAACAGCGCTTGGGCATTCTGGCCGTGGCGTGGGTGGGCAAGCTCTCTTGAGACCAGGCTTTAGGGGGCAGCGGGGTGATGTGGGATGTGGGCTTGGTGGTGGAGGGGTGGCTCGATTGGCGGAGGTGAGCCGGCTTCAGAGACACAGCAGCAGTGCGCCGGCAGGACAGTCGCAGAGGGGTTCAGGTGGTCCAGTGAGGCTCAGGGAGCAGAGAAGTGGTCTTGCGCGTGGGCTTGGTGGTGGAGATATGGCTCGCGCAGCTCGAATGGCAGGAATGAACTGGCTTCAGGCACAAGGCAGCAGTACGCTGGCGGTGCAGATGCAGAGGGGCTCGGGTGGCTCAGCGAGGCTTAGGGGGTCCCATTCTTCACGAGTGAGCTCCGGAGAATCCGGATAAGTGTCCCGAAGTGTGTGCTGAATCCTCTGATCCCCGGCGTGGGTACATAGTGCAGTTTCCTGCGGCTACGAGGTGCCAAAGGAGTCGCAAGGATAAGCACACACACACACCGAATGGCATGAGGTCCGCCGACAAAAACCAGCCCGCCAGCCATCATCCCGGTGGATGTGAGAAGCATTCAGAAACAGGGTGGGGCTGTACCAAGTTACCGCCGACACCTATACACCTGCTCTAAACAAAATTCAAAGCATATTCAAAGTAGATGGATGTATGCATTTGCCAATCACTGCCAAGCATGCGAGAGTGCGCAACTTCACGCAACTCTGCACGCTGAATCCCGGGTATCGGAGTAAGCAGCAATTCCGGCCGCCATGTCCCCCGGTGGCTTCACAGACGATGAATGGAACCTGTTGGTCGATGAATGCAAACCAATGGAAAGACATTGGAAGATGCACGCGAAAGGATTAACATGAAGCGGGCACCAAGGCGCTCCCCGCACAAAAACACAGTCCCACAGTAGGAATCGCAGCATGGATGACAACATCGTCCATAGATATGATTCACTGCCGGATAGGCAAACATCACGAATCACCGTTATAACGAGTACTCTCTCTCTCTCTCATGTCTCTACGCTTTCTTGTTCTCTCTTACCAATGTGTGGACGAGCACCTGAAGGCCTAATCACCGGCATGTCCAGCAAATTAAGTCAAGAGATTGCTTGCTCAGTATCCAGTTACTGATGGCATACACACTGATCGACGTGAGGCATGCCAACAAAGGCCAACCCACCACAATCCCAGTGAATAAGAGCCGCATGCAGAAACATGGTGGGGCTATGCCAAGGTGTAAACGCACACAGAGTAGCAAACACAGTTTGCATGCCAGTATGATCAATGAGCATGAAATCACTGCCCAGTTTGAAACATGAAGACAACACACAACAAATGCATTGGATATCACGATATTAACCTTGGATTGGTGTGACCACGATTCAACAACAAAAAACATTAAGATATTATAACTTGAACTTAGCTCGGGATCTATACTGTTACTTATTCTGTCAGAGATCTCATGGGAAGGACACACTATCCTTCCCTGCCAATGCCAACTTGCTTCAAGGCAAAAGGCAAGTGGCATGATGATGCACACATCTCGAGTGTTGGTGACTGCATATTATTAGCATGGAGTCACACATATCGTTCCGTAGGTCAAAAAACTAGGTCGGAGGCTTTGATATTAAGGAGCATCATGTCAACAAGTATCCATCGCAAGATACCTCCATACGGCATGCCTTCACTTGATGATCGAATAGGCAGCTTCCTGTTCCTCTTTTGGCCCTGGAGTATTGTGCAGACCGCACAACCAACACAAGTTGTCAGAGTTTGCCCAGCAAACAATATCAACAGCAGGGGACATGCATACCGCGACGATGCATGTGTGTGAAAATGGCACAGAATCGTCCACACCTCACCAGATCGAGATGCACAACTTGGTCACTGTGCTCATCCATTATGGCAACAATGAGCTGTCCGATGCGCCTTTGACAAACGTGGCAGGCATGGATTGAACACAGCGACATCGGTCACATCTGCGACTACTCGGTGATCGGTGAAAGGCACAGCGGACAGTCAGGGAGCTGAGAATATGGCAGAAGCCTGAGTAAACACCAGGGTACAGGAGCAGAGGCTCACCTCGAGGTGGAGCACCAGGGGGACTCAGTCCACTGCCACTTTGAACCACTTCTTATGGACAGTGGTTGTCGGGCTAAAGATGGTGCCCATGTTTGCAAGAGTAGACATTTTGATGTACTCGCTGGCACAATTCCGCCACGCCCCTCACCGCGACCCCCCTTCAATCTTTGCCCCACCTGCATATACTCCTCCTCCCCTAAAGTCCACATCCAACCTGCATCTTCCGCTCCTCCGTGTGATCTCCGAAGCCTTTCTAACATGATCAGCCCTCGTCCACACATAAGGGTGCAAATGCCCGCTCTCGCTTGACTGAGGGCAGGGTGCAAGTGCCCCCCCTCGCCTGACTGAGGGCAGGGTGCAAGTGCCCCCCCTCGCCTGACTGAGGGCAGGGTGCAAATGCCCCCTCTGGCCTGACTGAGGGCAGGGTGCAAATGCCCCCTCTGGCCTGACTGAGGGCAGGGTGCAAGTGTCCCCTCTGGCCTGACTGAGGGCAGGGGGCAAGTGCCCCCTCTGGCCTGACTGAGGGCAGGGGGCAAGTGCCCCCTCTGGCCTGACTGAGGGCAGGGGGTAAGTGCCCCCTCTGGCCTGACTGAGGGCAGGGGGCAAGTGCCTCCTCTCTGATCCAGGAAGGAACCTTCGCAATTCTTGCCTCATCCTCGATACTGACCTGCCCGATCACCATCCCGAAGATGATGCACCTACCCCCTACCCCAGTTCTTGGTTTCCCGTCTCAATCCTTTGTCCCCTTGGGTGCTCTCCTCTGGTGATCATCATTCATTCAACTTTAGAGGTAGGGACATGCGCACACCCCAGCCCAGGCGCACCTGTTCTGCAAGAACAGCGTGGACATCAGGCCGAGTGCCACTGACTGAAGCACGATGCTGCCTCCTGCTCTCATCGCCACGTCACCCTGCCCTGGCTCAGCCCGGTGGCTTGGAATCGTGAGCTCTGCACACCGCGGGGACACACGGCAATGCGCAGCCGTGGAATGCTCAGAGTGCAGGCAGGCCGCGAGAAGATGCGAGGCGCACGCACCTGTCACGGCAGGATGGCGGTTGTAGGGCTCGAGTATGGGGGTGAGCACCACCACTAGGAAAGGAAAGGCGAGGAACCACACCACCCCGAGCACCAACAGCTTAAGCTCGAACGACTTCACCTTCTCCCCAAGATTGCCCTGTGAGCAAACCGCGGAAGCAACATCCCGACGTCACATCGCATGCGCCTCCTCGTCAAAGCACGCTGCCGTGCCCCTTCCCGCCTTTGCGTCACATGCGCCTCCTCGTCAAAGCACGCTGCTGTGCCCCTTCCCGCCTCCGTCACATGCGCCTCCCGTCAAAGCAAGCTGCCGTGCCCCTTCCCGCCTCCGCGTCACATGCGCCCGCATCAAAGCACGCTGCCGTGGCCCTTCCCGCCTTTGCGTCATATACGCCCGCATCAAAGCACGCTGCCGTGCCCCTTCCCGCCTCCACGTCACATGCGTCTCCGCATCAAAGCACGCTGCCGTGGCCCTTCCCGCCTTTGCGTCACATACGCCTCCGCATCAAAGCACGCTGCCGTGCCCCTCCCGCCTCCGCGTCACATGCGCTCCGTCAAAGCACGCTGCCGTGCCCCTTCCCCGCCTTTGCGTCATATACGTCCGCATCAAAGCACGCTGCCGTGCCCCTCCCCGCCTCCGCGTCACATGCGCCTCCTCGTCAAAGCACGCTGCCGTGCCCCTCCCCGCCTTTGCGTCACATGCGCCTCCACACCAGTGCTTCCTCTTGTCTACTGTGCAAGCTTAAATCTTGTCCACTGCAGTCTTCAGCGATGCATCGCAAGCAGGAGAGAGGAGACAGCGCACGGGGCGCACCTTGATGGTCCCATAAACACCCAGCACGAAGAGAAGACAGAGGGTCACGCGGACTGCCATCAAGGCATAACCTGTGTCACAACCCAATGCGCCCTTGCCGCCCTTTGTCAGCCTCTAAGAGGACAGCCCAGCCAGCCACAGCAGCGTGCTCAAGCAGCATCGCCTACAGCAGAGGGCGAGAGTCCTGAGCACGGAGCCCCGCCGCCGCCACACAGTCTGAAACATCACACGCGCGTTATGAGGATACGGCAACATCAGGAATGGCATCAGGAATTCAGCGCCAGCTCCCGCGGCCTGGGAGCATTGGCGCCCTCACACGCTGGCAGTAGGGTGGGATGTGCCACGCGTCACTCGCATGGGCCCGGCCCGGTACTCTGCAGGCAGCCTTCCGGGGCGGAGAGACTGCCACAGGAGCTGGAGGGTTCTCATCCCGGAGGGTCAGGGGAGGGCTGTATCCGGGGGGAGGGACGTGGAGAAGTAAACTCCACGCGTCAGGCTTCCGACCAGACACGTGACGTGACTCCACTGCCGGGACCTCCCTGCTGACCATCCGTGTTCAATATTCCGCGGACGAAGGGCAGCTCAACAGAGTTCAAATGCTGCAGGGCTGTGAGCAGGTCGAGCACCTACACCTGGATGATCAGGGTCTCAAAGTGTGAACCCGTATAAACCTCTGCGACACTGCTAGTGCCCGGGAGGCTTCAATGGCATCCTCCAGGTGCTAGTGAAGGCACCTGAAGGGCTTCAATCCAGGTCTGAAGTGGACTCAATTCGGACCTGGATTGAGTCCAGGTCATTGAGTTCAGGCATCGCATCTGATGCCATGCCTGAACGGCAAGGGCTTCAAGAACAAGTGCGCACACCTGGAGGGTGCTCGAAGTCGTGGAACAAGTGCGCACACCTGGAGGGTGCTCGAAGTCATGGAACTGGTTGAAGTCATCCTCGTACTTGCGGCCCATGTACATCAGAATCACCTGCAGCGCATGCCCACAGCGCGCTTCAGGCGCCTGGGATCACCGCCTTGCACAAAGTGAGCGCAATGGCAGCATGATGGTTAAAGGAGGCATGATGACATCGCCCCCAGCACGCCCCAGCATCATGACCACCGCCTGGCCCAACCACGCCCCCAGCATCGTGACCACCGCCCTGGCCCAACCACGCCCCCAGCATCATGACCACCGCCTGGCCCAACCACGCCCCCAGCATCATGCCCACCGCCTGGCCCAACCACGCCCCCAGCATCATGCCCACCGCCTGGCCCAACCACGCCCCAGCATCATGCCCACCGCCTGGCCCAACCACGCCCCAGCATCGTGACCACCGCCTGGCCCAACCACGCCCCCAGCATCATGACCACCGCCTGGCCCAACCAGACCCCCCGGAGACATCAGTGGGAAGTGGGCACCGCCTGACCCAACCAGACCCCCTGGAAATATCAGTGACCACTGTGTGCTGTTGATTTGTGCACCAGCACGTGAGTGTTTATGAGCTCGTTACAGAGGATGCAACGCCCACCGCGGATCCAACTGCCCCAACGTGAGGTGATGGCACTGTCTGACAAATCGCCACGTGGCGATACATGGTCACCCACACCCACTCCCGCAGCCAGCGTAGCCGACTACCTACAGCATCGACCGGGCCATGACAGTTCTCCCTTCACCGCCTCCGCATGCTGATTTTCCTCACCGCAAACTTCACGGCCGGGTTATCACCTGGGCGCCGGCCACCAGAGAGAAGAAGACGGTGCGCATTTTGGTGGCACCGCCCGTGCTCAGCACCCGGCCGAGGGCCCCGAGCATGGGCGTGTGGTTATCCTGGTCACATCCAGCCGCCCACAAGCCCACAGCACAGAGCGACTCAAATGCCACCTCCGTGTCACCTGGGCCACTTGCAACACCGAATGCTGTGGCGCTGGGAGAAGAGCCCGCAGGAGAAGGGTGGGGGCGAAAAAGTGATCTACGGTTCTGTGTTGTTTCAGAATGCATGAAGCGGTGACGTGGGCTGCGGGAGGTTGTGGAGAAAATGCAGCAGCAAGGGCAGCGCGCTTGATTTGACATTAAGCATATAACCCCTGCTCTTTATAAGGACCGAGCCTGGGCAGTTTTACTTAATCAAAGCTCTATTGTGAGTAGTAGACTAATGGCATCGCATATTGACATGATGCCATCACCCGAGATTCTGGACTCATTCGCACAGATCGGATCGTCAACGTGTCGCGAGTCTGAATTGTGACATTGTAAAGATTCGTCAACGTCAACGTGACTCGTGACACCGTACACCATTCAACATATCGACCGATCATCTCCCAAGCATTTCATGCTGGCCTATTGGAGACCTTTCGATCGACAGGCCTAGTATATGTATATGGCTCAGCGCAAAAAACATAGTCAAGTGCAGCGACTCCATCAGGCATTAGGCACACACTCGACCGGTGGCCGGGGGCTGAAGGGCGCCGCCAGGTCACGCGCTCGGCCGGCAGGGCCACCAAGGGCTGAAGGGCGCCGCCAGGCCACGCGCTCGGCCGGCAGGGCCACCGGGGGCTGAAGGGTGCCGCCAGGTCACGCGCTCGTCCGGCAGGGCCACCGGGGGCTGAAGGGCGCCGCCAGGTCACGCGCTCGGCCGGCAGGGCCACCGGGGGCTGAAGGGCGCCGCCAGGTCACGCGCTCGGCCGGTAGGGCCACCGGGGCAGAAGGAGGAGCTTGTGAAAAGGGTAGGACGGGTAGGGTGCTGACCGCTCCAGCAGCGCCGATCAGAGTCCAGCCAAACCCGAGGGTGATGAGAACAAACTGGATCACGAGCTCTGACATGCCCAACATCATCTGCAGGCCAGCATTTACCAATCACTCAACCCACCTCACTCGTCTTCCACGTGAACCTTGTGCGAATCTGCATAACACCCAGAGAGTCCAACAGAGCATACCACATTGACACCCAGAATGCAATCAAGTGCTCTGTCAGACTCAGAATACCACCAAGCATTCCATAACTCTGAGAGGAGAATCAAGCACTTCCCTAACTCTCAGAAAAGAACCAGGCGTTCGCTTCACACTCGGGCTAGAAAGAAGCCTTATTTTCTAAGCATCCTGCTGAATAACCCCAAAAGTGTGTCGGCGTTGACCCGGCAAGTGCGCACACGTCTGAGAGCGGTTATCGTCATTCCTCGGCTACCCAAAGGCAGCCGGGCTAACCACACCAACACGACGTGCTCCGCATCCCGAGGGCCCATAGCATGAAGAACGGGCCAGTATCCGAGGGACCCAGCTCGCCACGCCGCCAGCGGATCCAGGAGGGCGAAGGAAACAGGTGAGATTTCGACGAGCGTTCCCACACGTTTGCAAGGATCGCGACGGAGGGGTGAAGAGTGAGGAGAGGGGTGCAGGGCAGTGTTGACCTGCGCAAAGAAGTCCATGGGGATCCAGCTATGCCTCCACTTGAGCCCCTTACCGTTCCTCATGTACACCAGGAGGTGCGTAAGTTCCGCCATGTGGCTGAAGGTTTGCAGTGCCACGGCCACCCCCAGCAGCAGCACGATCAAGTGCACCTGGCCCACCTTCTTGTACTGCCGCACCTCCCACCCACCAGCCTCCACAAATGATCAACTCCACTCTCCCCGCCAGTACATGCCCAAGTTTTCCTCCTTGCAAAAAGGGACGGTGGGCTGGTCGGCGAAGAGCGCCAAGGGTGTAGACCAGCCGCGGTGCAGAACGACAAAGCAATGCGAGCAACAGCACGCATCGGCGTCCCGCAGGACAGCTCACAGGAGCACGTTGCAGACTGACACTTCGTGACCGGCGCTGGGCACCGAGGACTGAGAGGTTGGAAACTTCAGGCGAGAGAGACGGCGGCGGCACGGGCAGCCACGGGCTGGGGATGTGTGGATGGGGAAGCCGAACGTTGCTTCAGAAGAGGGAACGCGTTCCTTTTGTGCACCGCCGTATGAGACACCTCCCTCTCTGGCCGGGATCCCACTAAGCAAGTGCGTCCGCGGGAAGCATCGGTCCTGACACTTTCCACGAGAGGATGGCAAGGTGGAAGGGAGCGCACAAACCTGCGACAGCATCACGTTGCAAACGAACCCCAAGAAGCCGACCGTGGCCACCAGAACTACTCCATACGTGGTGGGCATCCCTCTCTCGTCCGCCTGTGCCCCGCAGCAACACACAGGTAAACTGCGCGCGGTACACCACGCAGCCCTGCGGGCAGCGTCGCGGGAAGACACCGCGGGCAATGCGGCCTTTTCGGCGCGGGAGCGGGCTGCGCTTATGACTCCCGATCGTGCCGTTGAAAGCGTCTTGATTTGCGCGTTGCGCGTTGAGTGAATAGATGCGCCAGCAAAACCTCCACATTCTTCAAGCCTACTCCGGAGAGGCTAGCCTCCAATTGCAAGTTCTCAACCGACAAACAACTAATTGATCCATCGATTAGCGCGATGGTGCATGACCCTCGCTCTTGCCCACGAGCGATGATGCGCTCGCAACACATTGTGCTGCTCCAGCAGGGAGAGGAAGGCGTTCGACGGCAAACCGGCAGATGACTTTTGCCGTTGTAGAAAAACATATCAAAGTGCACCGGTGGGGGATGAGCGTCGTACTCCTCCAGGAAACAGTCCACCACGACAGCATACCTGCACGAGAGATCGCTCGGGCTTCAAAACCTTGTGATACTCTAGTGATCGCCGCGCAAGTGGCACAGTATCTCGGCTGGCGCGCAGGGCATAAAGCAACTCGAGGCTTTAGCTCCTGACTCAAAGAGTTGCAGAAGCTTTGGACCTTCTCGCTTCTCGAATGAGACACGGCTCACTGTGATTGTTGTCACGCTAAGCCCTCGCTGTTTTCAGGCGCCTTGCGAACTAAGGCTGAAGGGGAAAGCGTTACCAGTAGTGTGTGCGAGTGCGGCCCTTGGTTGGCACCTCCATCTCGAACTCAGCTGCTCCTGCGAGAGAAGCAACCCCGAGAGAGATAGAGTCTCGCGAGCATCCTTCCCACAGCACCAAAACCAGGGAGTGCCATGCGCCTGGCGGCACCAGGCGAAGGGAGTGGCATACGGCCAGTGCTGGACGCGAAGCCGGCAACGCCGAGATAAGAAAGTGATAATCGTCCGGCGTGGGACGCGACGCCGGCAACACTGAGTCAAGGAAGTGGAATTTGCCCTGTGCCGGAAGCGAAGCGGGAAAAGATGAGACGTGTGCTGACACGCACAGCGTCTGAGGGAACCAACGTCCGATATTGGACGGTCAACAGAAGTGAAATGGGAAGGTCATAGACGGAAGGGTGGAGCTGAAAGCCCAAAAATCTCCCAAACGAGAAAGAAGGGAGAAAAGAACATTGGGCGCACTGACATAAGAAAAGCGAGATAGATCAGCGGAAATTTCAGCCTTAAGTCATAGGAGTTTAAAATAAGCTTACCCATATGGCGATTCACCAGCATTGGGTGGCCTCCCACCGACTGGGGAGTGATCCGCTTCTGCCAGTTTGCCATGCGCAGCCTCTCCACGCATAGGGATCCCTGAGGTTTCCACGCATAGCGATCCCTCAGAAAATTTCAAGTCGTTTATGCTCGGTGTGCAGCGCCACTTAGACAACCTATGTTACACTGAAACATATTTCGGAAAGGTCACAACTTCCAGGTCAGAAAGAAGGATGTTCATTTCTTGGAAGTTTCAAAAGTATTCGTTTCTGGAAGATCCAAAAGTGACAAGCGACAGAAAAGAGCAAGCCGTTAGCCCGAAGTTGAGCCAACGAAGCGGATTTCAAAGTGATATCATATTGAAAATAAGATCGGAGACACGTTATATTGATCTGATAAGGATATGTGTGCAAAAAGATGGAGGTCTATGTTTTCCCTTGCGGCGGGGGGGAAAACACTTCAACGACGGTCAAGTCGAGGGGAGAAAGTCGAGTGAAGGAGAGGTGGGGACAAATAGAGACTAAAGTGCCTTCAAGGTTTCCTGTCACAATACCTGTCCCTGCATCGTCCAGCTGGCATGCGAATAGGCAGGCCAGTGCTCATCATCAAGTAAAAGGATCCTCAAGTCGTGCGGTTTCCTGTGTAACGCGTTGGAAAAGTTACAGCACTTGATTTATACAGATGTTTGTGTGTGCGTGTGTGTGGGCATGGTTATATTCATAACTATATATGTATACGCAGATCATTAAAATAGCGCACGTCGAATCGACGATATGTCACGTGTATTTGTACCGCTCTTCTCAGTTGAACCAATCTAAGTGCTTTTTTGCATCTTTCTCTGCTAAAGTCAAACTATCATCTCAAGAACGCCGAAACAAAATAGTCGAGACAAAAATAGTCGTACCCCTCAAAATAATTTTCTCCACCGTCTATGGCAGAAAAGTTCCCCCTGATTAATCCTTTGGTGCCCTCGGAAAAGGAAAATTTGGTGATGTATTGTTCCGTTACATACGAACTCAGATCAAGTGTTCCCTCAGTGATTTTACTTTGAGCAAAATAGCTGCCACAAAGCAAAACTAAGTAGGCTAAGGTGGTCGAGTATCCAACTCGCATCATATCTGTAGGCTACCAACTGGCAATTTCAATACTATGTGAGTTGTTTATTGAATATTGAATCTCCGTTCTCACCAAACCGAAAAGAACTCGTGCGTCGTGGTCGCTGGTGTTTCTTCAACGTAAGTCGAAGTGGCATGGCTTGCAGTCCCGTCGCGTGAATTCGGACGGTGCGTCCGCGTCCTCCTGGTGCGTCCTTGGTCCTATTTGTATTGCGTACTGTAGAGCCTATTCGCTATTATTGGGGGAAAATCTTTAGATTGCCCCCCTCTTTGAAAAAGTCCGTTTTATGACGTCACAAATTTGTGTATTGGGGAAAAATCTTTAGATTGTCCCCCTCTTTGAAAAAGTCTGTTTTATGACGTAACAAATTTGTGTATTGGGGAAAAATCTTTAGATTGTCCCCCTCTTTGAAAAAGTCCGTTTTATGACGTGACAAATTTGTGTATAAATTTTTAGAGGTTTGATTTCGCAGAAACTGATGGTGATCTCCCTCCAATAGAAGACTTCCTGCTCACAAGGGGGCAATGCAGACTGGACGGACGAAACACACCAGGACCAGAGCACGGAAAGGACACCATACCACACTATGTAGATATAGTAATGCTTGAGGGAACCGAGAAGGGGAACGAGCAGCCTGGGTACACACACCAAAAGGCAATGGCAGAAGCGGGTCACATACACCTGATAGAGGTAACATACACAGACGAAATGAGTTGGGAGGGAGCACTAAAGACAAAGTACACAAAATACACACCTCTGGTAAAGCTACTGGAACTATATGGGTACAAGGTAACGCTACACGTGATGCTGGACTTTAGGTTCAGGGTTATTATTATGGGCTCTGATAGCCCCTAGCCTGACCCGTCTCTGATCGGAACCGTGACTCCGCTAGTAGCTAGGATGACAGTACAGTAGTACTGTACTGTCAGTCATCACTTCGTATTATCCGGGTTTCCGAGATGCATGATAAAAGCACTCGGCCGGACTGATTATGGGAGCTTAGCCAGTTTGTTTTACCCGAGCGGAACACCTGTTCTCGCAGGTTATGCGCGTCACCACTTCCCTAGTAATTCTGATGGCACAGCGCCTAGCTGTTGCCATGTTTGGCTAAGTTTTGACACAGAGATGGGGTGGGCGCCCCCTTAGGCAGTAGTTCATCTTTCCGCGGTATGGCCTTCTTTTGAAGTGGAGATCAGTTTTACGGAACATTTATCGGCAGCAGTATCGTCGCTTATTATGGCTTCTTCTTACGTTTCACCTGGCCGGTGGAGAGGACATTCCGCGTATTGTGGCTCGCAACCACTTTTAGCCAATCGGCTCATGACCTGTCTGTTGTTGTTCTTGTTACTGAGGCTTCTGCAGGGATTGGCCGCTGCATTTTCTGATCTTTCTACTGCCGCCACTCTAGCCCACGCTCCCCATCTCACCGTCATTTTTATTATGGATACACCGCAAAGACCACGTACGCGCGCTAGAGCGCGTAAATTAGCGACGATTTTCGATGATGTTGGAGCGTTGCATGCGGATGTTCCTGCTGATGGCAAACGCGCCACCCTGGAGGTGGTGCGTATGCTTGCTGACGCGTCGACTCCGTTCGACGCTCTGACTGAACTGCTTGACGTGAAGATTTCTGACGAGGGTGACCCTGATGCGGGGATTCGCCTTTTCAACAGTTGTCTTCGGGATGCACAGCGTCTGACGACGCTGCCCGAAGACGCTGTTAAAAGGCAGTTCCTCTCTGCCCTGTCTGGACCGGCTTACGCCACGCTGGTTGACTCGTTTGCTCGAGCTGACCAGCGTGCGGCTGTGAGTCTGCTCACCTTGCAGGCACGCGTGCGCGAGCAGTACCGCTGCGGGCGGCTCTCGGGCAAGCGCACTGCGGGGCGGCCCATGTCTGTTGCGTCTTGCACCACTGACACTGGCCTGGCTTCGGCCATTGATCGGCTCAGTGCTCAGTTGGTCAAGTTGCAGCGGGATGTGGATTCCCTTAAGAAGGGTGGCTCCAAGCCCCCTGGGAAACACACTCCGCGCAACTTCCACCGACCTGGAGTGCAACCGCTTGCTCATTCCGCCTCTTCGGAGGTGGCTTTTGACAAGCGGTCTGGCACCTTTGTCCCAACGTGCAGGCACGAGAAGTGCCGCGCCGTTGGGTCAAAGCATTGGCTGAGTGAGTGTCCTCACAAGGACACTCACCCAATGACCATTTCGGCATCCTACTGCCAAGCCGTTGAGTCTTATGACTCCGACGTGCTTGCCCTTCGTTTTCAGCGGTACTATGACGCTGGGGATGAGGGGTCCATGGAGCACTTGTGTGCTCTCGTGGGGCAACCTGAAATCTGTGAGCTGTCTGCGCATTCCTTTGCTCCAGAGCCTACGGCTCTGCAGCAGTTCAAGGATGCCGCTGCCTCTGCTGAGTCTGCACCTGATGAGCACCTGTCCATTGGCCGTGTTGCATTTGCTGAGGTCAGCGGTCCGCTTGCTGGTGGTGTCGCTGAGCCGACCGCCAGCAAGCGGCTGCTGCCGAAGGCCTCTACACCCGTGCATGGTGAGCCGAGTGACTTGCATGAGGTCAGCCGTACCGCCTTCGTGCCGCCGTCTGCCTCTCTGGCTCTCGGCCCGATGGCTACGGCTGACAACTCTTTCAAAACATTCAACGCTGTGCACCCTGACTGGCTTGACATTGACCCTGAGCCTGTTGAGGTGTGTGATTCCGATGACGATGAAGTCTGCCTGACTGAAATTGAGGGGGGTGCAACGCCGGCGACTACGGCACTTCGGCGATTCGGAGTCCCCAGAGGCTCCAAGCCATTTGGCATCGGTCAGTTTGCACTCACTCTCTTCATGGTGGCTACATTCCTCTTCAGTGCTACGGCGATGCCGACACTCGTGGTCGGCGGTGGTGTCAGGGGCCTGGTTGAGCCCGGAGCCACTTACGATTGCGGTGCGGTTCGTCTCAGTGATGCATTACCGGATCCTCTTTGCCCGCCTGTGGTTACTGCTGGTTCGTCAATGCCGCAGCGGGACGTAACGCAATTTTCTTTTCAATCGACCTCGGCTGCTTTGAAATTTGGACATCCTAACATTCCACTCCGGGATCCGCCTGACCCTCTTGGGTCTGGTGGTGTCAACGCCTTTCAATTATCATCTCAACTCACTTCGGGAGTATTTCTGCCTTGGAATCCGACCGCTGAACTCGGCTCTGCCGACCAGCTTTGCAGTGGCTGAGTGTGCTTATCTGTTATCCTGGTGGTTTGATTAGCCTTGGCCGCAGTAGTGGGTTGTGCCGGGACAAGTCCCCGGGCACCCAGCTTAAAGTATATCTGTTTCCAGTGAGTTGCTGTTTGTTATCTGTTTAGTTAGCTCCGCTTGCCTAGCCCTATTAGCTACGGTCACAGCTCCGGGTGGTGTGCTGGACTTTAGGTTCAGGGTTATTATTATGGGCTCTGATAGCCCCTAGCCTGACCCGTCTCTGATCGGAACCGTGACTCCGCTAGTAGCTAGGATGACAGTACAGTAGTACTGTACTGTCAGTCATCACTTCGTATTATCCGGGTTTCCGAGATGCATGATAAAAGCACTCGGCCGGACTGATTATGGGAGCTTAGCCAGTTTTACCCGAGCGGAACACCTGTTCTCGCACGTGATGGTATTCGGCAACACGGGAACGATATATGAGCACACGGAGAAAATACTGACCAAACATTTAGGATTTGATAAACAGGAAGCCCCACACCTACTCAGGAAAATACACGACCTAGCTACAGGATATGCAGTAAGCCTCAACAGACTATATAGGAAAAAAGTAGACAAGGAACCAGACTAAGGAAAAAAGAAGTAAGAGTCAAGGGGACTCACAAAGCCCCACACCCTGTCCAAGGGTGTCTCTTTTTCTTTTTTCTTTTTTCTTTTGGTGATCTCCCTGGGAACCCACAAGGACGACAACACCACACTCTCTGCCATACAGAACCAAAAAATCTCAACCGCCAGTGCATGCAGCTCCTCATGCCTGCTACCACCCTCAAGGACAAAGTGGACCGCTTGGTTATCACAAATAACCAGCACCCGCTTGCCCCGAAGGCGGCCCGAGACACTGAAACTCCGGAGGGAGTCAAGGATACCCCGCAACTCCCTATGTGTAGAGGACCGCAGCCTGTCCTCCAAGGACAGGTAACTATGCCCCTCCAACTCAGGACCCCCCCTCGGACCCAGGGCACTCTCCAGCCAAGAGCCCCATGCCACCTCAGATGCATCACAATGCTCAACCTCTAACTGCAAACCTGAACCCCTAGGCTCCCAAATGCCCCGCTGAAACTGCCTAAACTCATCACCCAACCAGAACTCAAGCTCCCGCCTAAAAGCATCCGAGCCCGGGACGTGGGATGCCCACGTACCCCAACACAAGGTGTCAGCAATCAGGACAGCCGCAGACCTAGTGAACAGCTTGCAGAGTGCACCAAGCACAAACCACTGAGCATTCACTAGGCCTGCAAACTTAGCCACAAGCCTCAGCGGCACCCGGCGGAAGCAAGACAGGATCTGCTCTGCGCAAGCCCTAATCTTTGCAACCGCCTTGTCCGGAACAAACAGCCGCCTCCCTTGGAGGTCAATCCCAACCCCTATATGCACCAACTCACGGGTCAAAAACAGCTGGGACTTGGTCTCAGAGACCAACCAGCCTGCCAGCTCCACATCTCGGATAATCGAGCGGAGCTCACCCAAAGCAGCAGGATCCGTCAGGGAGGGGGCCCGCACCGCACAAATAAAGTCATCCACGTAGGGGTGCACCCGCACCCCCCGAGCCCGCCAACGGCCCACTAGCTCCCTGTTGATCTTAGTAAAGACCCAACAAGCCGGGGCCAATCCAAACGGCAGAACACAAAACTCATAGAAGACACCTAGCCACTCAACAGCCACATACTGCCGAGATCCCTCGTGCAGGTCAACGTGGTAATAACCGGACTTATAGTCCCAGTAGAACAAGCCATCATCCGGCCGAAGCACATCAACAAACGGCTGCAAGTGCTCGTACCTAAATCGAGGAAAGTCAAGAAAGGAATTCAGGTACTTACCATTGAAAATCAGACGAAGCTTAACCCCATTGTTGTCTACCATAATCGGCAAGACAACCTTGGGCTTTCGGGCCGCTCTCCGCACCGCTCCCATCAACTCACACTCTCGCAAAGCCCCCGTGACAAATTCCGGAAACAAATTAGCCGACGCGTGATTGGGCAAGTGAATCGAGGGCGGGGGACGCCCGCTACTAAACCTCAAACTAAACCCGTGCTCAATCCAAGACATCACATAAGTCGAACGCACAAAAGTCCGCCAAAAGGAAGCGTGATCTCTGAGCCTGCCCGCAACTCGCGGCACAGCAACCCCCTGCTCAACGATCGCAACAGCATTTTCAAGCTCCTCTTCGGAAAACTCAACATCCAGACCTGGCAACAGCAACCCGCAAGCGAAGCACAAGCATTATGCAGTATAAATTAGAAATTGTTACAGTTAGGCATTCCGCGCTAACATTCGTTCAAGCCTGGCGTTCCGCCAAGGCACACAGCTCGGCATTCCGCACGAGACAAGTCTTTTGCTACTGCAAGGAGACTACTGCCAGGCAGCATAAAACAGAGGGCTCATCCCTGGCCACGTCCACGACCCCGGCCCGCAGCAGGCAAGGAGCACTGGTTCTGGTGGTGGCCCCATGTCCGCATCGAAGCACGTTAGGTTCTGGCCAAAGCCACGACCACCTCCAGCCCCAGCAGCTGGGGGAGGCGAGAAAGGAGGCAGCTGCTGCTGAACCGCAGGCCTAGGGCGCTGATCCCTGGCCTTCTGCTTGGCTGCATTAGCCTTAGCCTTGGCCTCATTCTCTGCCTTAACTTCCTTCCGCGCGCGCCTACACGCCTTGTCTTCCTCATCGTTCTCAGCGTATGAACGCCTCTCCAATTTCTCAGCCATCTTCCAACCCACTTCAGTACCCTCGTCAACCACCATAGCCAACACCTTCCCACGCTCTCTAGCGCGTGCGACGCCCTTCTCAGCCGTCTCGACACAAAAGGCAAGAGCCTCCACAACATTGGAAGGGAGTTGCGTACCCTCCAAGGCTTTGCGAGCCTCATCCAACGCTGCCCCAGTAGCCACGTGAGCGCCATAGTGGTGCTTGAAACGTATTGATGATTTGCACGCGCAGCCGGCGTACGCGACCGCTTTTGCTGCGTTCCAGGATGGAGAGGACCTTACGCAACCACAACTGAAGTTGATGCGACAGATGGAGAGGGCGACAGCGCGCCTTGCTGAGCTCAAGGGACTGTCGCAAGTAGCTTCTGGTGACCGTAAGCGTCCGTGGGAGGCAGCAGTTGACCTCACTCAGCTTCCAGGGTCCGATCGCCTAGAGTTGACTCGCAACGATGATGGCAAAGACAAAGGACTCCGCAAGCAATTCCTAGAGACCCAGCACCACTTCGTGGCACACTCAGCGTCGCAGTTAGCGCTTAATGATGCCAAGAAGGAATTAGAAGGTGTGGAGCTTCCTGAAACCGTCACTCTTGCCTTGGAATTTTTGTCAGAGACTGCGGAAAAAGGAATCGCACGCGCCAAGGCTCGCGCAAAAATCTTGGCGTTGGTTTCGGACAAGGGCCCTGAGGTTGGCTGGAAGATCTGCGAAAAGTTAGAACGTAAATCGTACGCTGAGGATGAGGAAGATGAGAAGCTTATGCGTAAAGCTGAAAAGGAAGTGAAAGCTGAAAAGCTCCACGCCGCGCAAGCTGCGGCTGCCAAGGGGCGAACTAAGGACCTAGGCAGGGGTGTCTTTGTTGCGACTCGTCCGACTGCTCCTGGGGCGCCTCCGCCACCACCGCCTGTTCAGGCAGGACGTGGCAGCCAGCTCCAATGCTGGAATTGTAACGAGTGGGGTCACCACCAGAACCAATGCTCACAGCCGCGCTCAGCCGGCAGAGGCCGTGGCAGAGGCACTGACCGTTAAAATTGTGAGAATGTAGAGCCACGATGATGGCTAGAACAATGAGCTTAGCGGAATGCTTTGCGGTTGTGGTGGAATGCCCAACCTTAATGTAACTCTTGGGGACGAAACCCTAAATTGTGATGAACTTTTGGCATGCGGGCTGTTGTTTTCCTTGTGTTTCAGGTCTTGAATTGTCTGTGGAAGAGATTGGCGAGGCCGTACCTTTGTGTGAGTAGGACGTTCCTGTGCCTCACGTTGCGGGTAGACTTAGGGAGCGAGCTTCTTTTTGGCGGACTTTCGTGCGCTCTTCGTACGTTATGTCTTGGATTGAGAACGGTTTTAATTTGAAGTTTAAGGATGGCAGGGTTCCGCCTCGAGTGCACCTGCCTAACCACGTGTATGTTGTTAGGCATACTGCTGTTGTCACTAAGGCTGTGCAGGAGTGTGTGCTTATGGGCGCCTTGAGAGAAGTCTCGGGGAAGCCGCGGGTTGTCCTACCTTTAATGGTGGACGACTCTCGGGACAAATTACGGCTGATCTTCAACGGTAAGTGGCTCAATGCTTTCTTAATCTTTCCTAAATTCAAGTCGGAGCACCTCCAGCCGTTTATAGACCTGCTTAGGAGGGATGATGGGTTGTTTTACTTCGACTATAAGTCGGGGTACTACCACGTTGACCTTCACGAGATGTCTCGTACCTATGTTGCTGTTGAGTGGCTAGGTAGATTCTTTGAGTTTTGTGTACTGCCTTTTGGTCTAGCCCCAGCTTGTTGGGTGTTCACGAAGATTAACAAGGAGCTCGTAGGTAAGTGGCGGGGTCTCGGATTCCGTGTGCACCCCTACGTGGATGATTTTGCTTTTGCAGTGAGGGCTCCCACTCTCACGGACCCCGCGGCGATGGCTGTACTGACCCGTATTATGCAGGATGTGCGGGAGGCTGGCTGGCTCGTAGCCGAAGCCAAGTCTCAGCTGTATTTCACACGTACCCTTGTGCATATTGGCATAGGCATAGACCTGGAGGGGGGGGTCCTGTTCGTGCCTGAGAAGGCTCTGAGCAAGATCCGTGCTTGTGTGTCAGACTTGTTGAGGCTGTTTCATAGGCTGCCTCTGAGGCTTGTAGCCAAGTTTGCAGGCTTGGTCAATGCCCAGTGGTTTGTGCTAGGGGGTGTCACTAGGCTGTTTGCTAGGGCGGCTGCGGTGCTCATTGCTGACACCTTGACTTGGGGCTCGTGGGCTTCTCACGTCCCGGGCTCTGATGCTCTCCGGGCAGAGCTTGAGTTTTGGCTGACTGACGGCTTCCGTAGGCACCAGAGAGGCATTTGGGAGCCCAGGGGGGCGGGGCTCCAGCTGGAGACGGTCCATGCGGACACCTCTGAGGTGGCATGGGGCTCCTGGCTGGAGCAGTCTTTAGGGGGACCTGAGCTGCTTGGCCACAGTTATCTGACCATGTCAGACAGACTGAAGTCATCCACTCTCAGGGAGCTCCGGGGCATTTTTGACTCTCTCCGGGCATTTGATGTTGCTGGCAGGCTGAGAGGGAAGAGGGTGCTTGTCATTTGTGACAACCAGGCTGTGCATTTTGTCATGAAGTCTGGCAGTAGGCATGAGGAGCTCCAGGAGCTGGCATTAGCGGTGCATGGTTTCTGTGCTGACCACGGGGTGGTTTTGTCCTCCCTTTGGATGCCCAGGGAGTTTGAGACCCGGGCTGATGCCCTCTCCAAGATCAGAGACCATGATGACTGGATGGTCAACCCGGCAATCTTTCGGTGGGCTGACCCGTGGATTGCCGGGGGGTGGAGGCACACCCGGGACAGGTTTGCAACTGATAAGAATTGTCTTGTTTTTGACAGTGCAGGTGCCCCGTCTTTCAACAGTGCTTGGCACTGTCCAGGTACGTCTGGGGTTGACACCTTCAGTCAGACGGATTGGCGGGAGCACGTCAACTGGTGCAACCCGCCTTTTCGGATGATCGGGAGGCTCCTGCTGTTTCTGCAGGCTGAGAGGGCTGCAGCCTCCATTGTGGCCCCGGTCTGGACTTTCCAGCCGTGGTGGGTCTTGCTGTGTCCCGACGGGGTTCACTTGGCAGACTGTGTGGTGCAGTGGGCGGAGCTCCAGCCTTCTGCGGACACCTTCCTCCCTGGCCTCGGAAGGGCCAATGAGGGGGGGGTGGGCCTGCCGGATTTTCGGGTCCTCCTCTTGCGGGTCTCCTTCGATGAGAGGGAGCCTGCGGGCCCCGGTCCCCGCTGTACCTTGGGAGGTTGCAGGGCTTGTGACTGGGGTAGGGGTATGAGATGGGGGCTGCCTTTCATGCAGGCATCGTAGGCACTGGGGAGCAGTGGGCTGGGCTGCAGTTCTCCGTGACGGACCCGCTAGAGATGCAGCTGCGGGCAGACATGCTGTTGGCGGTGTCTGGCACCCGTGAGGCTAGCACCATGCGGGGCTACTCTCGGGTGTTCGTGCGGTACCAGGCCTTCTGTCAGGACCGTGACCCGCCTAGGGTGCCTGTTCCTGCCGACCCGGTCACGGTGGCTATGTACTTGCAGTACATAGCCAATGCGGCCAGGACGTTCTCTGTGGTGAAGACCGCTTCGGCTATGGTCTTCACTGCTCATGACTTGGCTCTGGTCCCGGCGGACCGGAATCCCACTTCTCATCGGCTGGTGGCCGCGGTACGGGAGGCGGCTCACAGGAGGCTGGGGGACAGGCGGCTCAACAGGAAGGAGCCGCTGGAGTTTGCATTCGTGCAGAGTGGTGCCCGTTGCTGGTTGATGCTGGGAGGGGTCACTCGGCAGATGTTTGCTACACTGGGTTTGGACATGTGGACAGGTTTTTGGCGGTATGACTGTGCGGAGAAGGTGAGGCTGCGGGATATGAAGTTCCGTGAGACCCACATGACCACCTTCCTGGAGAAGCGGAAGACGGACAAGTACAGGTATGGTCAGCTGGTGGAGGTTGCCCGGGCGGCGGAGGGGCAGCCTATGTGCCCAGTGGAGGTCAGTCAGAGGTGGGTTGACACCCAGATTGCACGGGGAGTGCAGCCCGATGAGCCACTGTTTCAGCAGATTGATGGCAGGCGGTTTCAGCGGGACCCGTCGGCTGACTGCCTGACGGGGAAGAGGCTGGATTATCCTCAGCTGAGGAGGTACCTGTTCAGGATGCTTGGTGAGGCCTCTGGGCTGGACCCCGAGGCTCTGAGGCAGCTGTATGGGACCCAGTCCCTGCGGTCTGGTGGGGCCACGGCGGTGGCTGCGGCTGACCAGGTTACTGATTTCGAGTTCAATCAGTACGGAGGCTGGAGCTCGTCGGCGGCTGCGGCCACCTACAAGGCTACCAACCTCAACCGCAGGCTGGCGGTGTCCAGAAGCATGCCCCATGCTCAGCAGAGTAGGCGGCCCTTCTTGCCTGATTGCTTGATTTGTTGCCATGCATTGTACGTGCACTGCTTTGTGGTGATCTTTGTGTGCTTGCACCGGCCGGGTTTCCATTCACATATGTGTCATATGTGTCATGCAAGCTGGGCTATGTAGCCGCAGCTGATTAGAAAACTGATGGTTTTCTGATCAGTGTAGTATGACAGGCAGTATGACTGTCATACGGAGCAGATCTGAAAACTGAGGTTTTCTGATCAGTCGGAGGCCTAAGAGGCCAGCAACGGGACTGAGAAGGCTTCTTGCCGTGTTACTGTGAGTGTGTGGACTTTCCCACCCGCCCTCCCTTGTGCTTCAGGTACGGATGTGGAGAGGCCGCTTTCAGTGCAGGAGCTGCAGGACTTGGAGGACCTGGAGACCTGGGCTCTGAGCTGGAGGCTGTGCAGATCCGGCCCGCAGAGGGGCAGTCGGCTCATTAGAGTGTAGGTAGAGGAGGCTAGGACCTGTGCCTGTTCAGTGCCGACCGTTGTGATGAGAGGTGGCTACAGTTATCCTTCGATGGGGGGCTGCGAAGCTGCCTCATGCTGCTTCTCATCTAGGCATTGTTCAGTAGGCTTTGCTAGGTGATGGCTTTGTTATTGCTGTCATGCCTGACTCTGTGCTGGAGCGGGTAATTATGCTTTTTGAGGGTTTCAGCCCTAGCTTAGCATTTTAGGTCCATAGTCTGTACTCTTTAGGGTAATGATAGTATTTGCGGGCCTCAGTCCTTTGGCACGAGGGGCATGTGCCCGCATGCAGAAGGCTGGGGTCGGCAGTCGGGTCGCGGGACCCTGATTCCTGTCTGACGGGAGTCCTTGGTTTGTGGCACTTCTGGATTTTTCGTATTATTATTTTTGTAATTCCACACGCAGTGCACCGGCCGGGTTTCCATTCACATATGTGTCATATGTGTCATGCAAGCTGGGCTATGTAGCCGCAGCTGATTAGAAAACCAGCTATTACATAACGAACATTGCTTTGCGTGACGCTCTTTTGCGTGACGCTTTTTGCGTGACGTATAGTATAGTAGTTTATAGCCTAGCTTTGGGAGACGTATAGTGTAGTAGTTTATAGCCTAGCTTTGCGTGACGCTCTTTTGCGTGACGCTGGTGGATGAAATCAATTTGCGTCGTTGAGATGAAAGCTGCAAACAAAATTTCAATCGCAGATATGTTTGTATATATATTTACATATATTTATAAATATATCGACAGAATGTCGTCTGAATAATTAATATTATAAAATATAAAATATAAAATATGAGGTAAACCGAATAAAATATGAATTAAACCTTTGTTCGAACCCTTGACTGTCGATCGGCGACCATCGATCTGACGGAGATAATTCTTTTTGGCGAGGATCGAGGGGGGGATCAGTGTTAATACTTTAAATCGACGGCCACCGGTAGCTAAGCCCTTAACACTTTTGTGTATAAATTTCTAGAGGTTTGATTTCGTAGAAACCAGCTATTAGGGAGGGTGGGGGACGGAGCCCCCACACTGGGCGAAGTCTAATTTTTTTGTAGTAATAGGCGGATGTGGGGACACGGAGCCCCCCCCACTGGGCGAAGTTTTAAAATATTCCGAAAAAATGGGGGGTTGTGGGGGGGCAAACCCCCCTACTGGGCGAAGTCTTGAAAATAGTTTGTAGTAAGGGGGGGGGTGTGGGGGAGCCCCCCACTTGGCGATATCTTAAAAAAAACAGCAGTCGAGGCCTCACGCCTTGTAGTAATGGGATAGTGTAGGGGGATGGAGCCCCCCCAGTTGACGAAGTCTAAGAAATAAAAGGAGACGAAGGGTGATTATTCACAAAAATTATGACATTAGAAAAGTCGTCTAAAATCTTGTAGTAATAACTGTAAACGAAATTATCGTGGATTGCCTTGAAAGTGTTTCATACACGTTTTTCTTTTGTAATTCAATACGTGCCATTGAGATTTATATTAAAATTTAGGCGAGAACAAGGTAATAAATTATATTATTATCGTTATTTGATTGGTCAGAACTTAAAATATTCGATGACGTTCAATTCGTTGCGATCGTTCGGTAATAGCTCGAGGGTCTCCGAGAGACGACGCCTCCCCCTTCTGTTCCCCCCTCCGTTAATCGATCGGAGCGCGCGAGCGCGAGCGGAGCGGGGGCGAAGCCTCCGCGACTCGAAGCGGGAGCAGCGTGTAACAAACGCCGGCTTCTCATGGTACCGCGCCGGGTTTGTCCTGCTGGTGACACGCGTGACAGAGATGACAGTGTGACAGGCTTCGCTAAGATGACTGCCCGAGAGGTGCAGACCTGCCAGAGAAGATATGGTCATTATCGGGTGATCAGGGAATGATAAGATGAAGATGACAGTGACTCCTCTGCCACTGACGTGTCAGTCAGAATGTGGTAAACGGTAACATTGCTAGAGCTGGCATGGAATAATGACTTTCCATTGGCCAGATGAAGATTTAAGGGCTAGAACCCGTTACAGTTTTGGGAAATGTGACAGAGCATTGAGATATAAGTAAGCTCAGACCGTATGTCAGAGTAGTGGACTCATTATTGTTTTGCTTCGCAAGTGCTAGGTGGCTGTTCGCGTGCCAGTGCTAGAGTGCTAAGACAGTTCTGCTCACAGCTTTTGTACACAATAATTCGTATTTTGTGGTTATTATACCAATTTTGATGAATATATTTTACTGCTGTTTTTATACTTTTTTCAAAACAATAATGTCCTGCGCGGAGCGGCCTTTTATTTCAGTGTTAATTCAGAAGTAAAGACCCTTTGGCGAGAAGTTAGCAGCAGTTTGTGAGAGCGGATTCGGAAGTCAGGCGACTCCAGGGGCACCCACGGTGCACTGGCGGACCCTTCTTCTTCCCTGAGCTTGGTGGTATTTGCACTGAAAAAGGTCACCAGCGACGGCGGCAGCGGATCAGCACTGAATTCACTGGTTGATGAGCGGCTTTCTCCTATCCTGTGATATGCTCAGCACCTTGTTCTACAGTGAATCCAGGGGCACCCCTGGTGCACTGGCCTAACTGCGAACAGGTGTTCTTCAGTTGAAAGCTAATCAGCACGGCATGAGCTTGGGCGGCGGCAGCGGCAGAGTGGATCAGCAGTGAATGTACACCTTGATGAGCTGTTTTCCAGTGGTTTCTCCAGTTGACCACCTTGTCTGAAGTGAATCCAGGGACACCCCTGGTGTACTGGCCTAACTGAAAGGCAAGTGTGCGACCTGGGAGCTAATTAGCGGCGGCATCTGCCTGGACTCACTAGTAAAAGCGGATCAGCAGTGAGTTGCTACCTTATGTGTGGACTTTCACCTTACGGTTTCTTTGGCAGCTCCACCCTGTCTGACGGTTAATCCAGGGACACCCCTGGTGTACTGGCCTAAACCTGAAGTAGGAAAGAGCTTGCCAGAGGACTAGCAGCGACATCAGCTCTGAAGGCGACAAGTGAGTGGTCTTTGTATACACTATTCACTGGTTTGATATAGCTATCTGGTGGATTCAGAGCTAATTACTGGCCCAGCCTGGAGTGCTGTTGACCACTTGGGGACTTTCTGGCTCTTTATCATAATGTGTGTGAGAATTCTTTTATCTTTTCTACAGTATTTGTCAGCTGGTGAGGCCCTCATATCACCAGTGACCTTCTGAATCAGCAGTGGTGCTGCGAATCCAGGGGTGCTCAGCACACTGGCTTAGCTCCCAACTCTGTGTGGCGGCTTTGTTCTTGCTTACTGGGCTGGGGGTGAACTTCCATGCCAACTCCCGTACTCTTAATTAGCAGTGGTGCTGTGAATCCAGGGGTGCTCAGCACACTGGCTTAGCTCACACCACTGCGTATTTGAGCTGTTCCTGGTGCCTTGGTGGAAGAGGAGTTGTCCTCATAGTCTCTGTGCTCTTGATGAACGTTGGCTTGGCTAATCCAGGGGTGCTCAGCACACTGGCTCAGCTTTAAGCCCTTCTTGCATATTCTGCATCTGCTGTGGATTCAGAGCGTTGAGACATAGTGCTGGACCTTTGGGGCTTTCGCTGGCTGCACGCGTTTCGTCCTCCCGCTTGTTCAGAACGGTGCTAATCCAGGGGCACCCAGTGCGCTGGCCTAAACCAGCCTGAATTAAGCTTCCGTCCTACATCTGCTGTTGATTCAGAGCGCTGACACGTATTGCTGGACCTCTGGGCTTGCGCTGGCTACACGCATTTCATACTTTTGCTTGTTCAGAGCGGGGTGAATCCAGGGGCACTCAGTGCACTGGCCTAAACCGGCCTGAATCAGGCCTGCAGTCTGCTGGTGAACGAGCTTTGCGCTGAGGGAGGGGACGCTTCCTTAGTCCCACTTGCTGAGCATTAACGCAGTACTTTACCACGGAGGGTGAGGCGGAGCCGAGCGCTGCCACTGCCCAGTCCAGAGATCGTGAGGCACGACGGTTGGCACGAGAGAGGAACAGTCAGGAGCTTGACACTGGCTATATGGGCACAGAGGGGTCGGGTCCAGAATCCAGCCTCTCCACACCGATATCACCAGCAGCAGCAAGAGCAGCAGCAGCAGCAGCAGCAGCGCTCGCAGGGACAGCAGCAGCCTCAGAGCCTGCAGCCAATCAGTTCCTCTTTGCGTTTGACGACGTAGACGAGATGGGTCAGTATGACAGGGATAGTCACACGCTTGACAAGGATGATGTCAAGCTCTGCTACACTGGTGGCAAGAACGAAGACAGAGCGCTCTTTATCAGGCGTTTCGTTGATATGGTGGCAAAAGTACAGCGGGTTCACGAGGCTAGGAAACGCAGGCACATGAGGTCAGCGGCTTTTCACGCGCTCAGTCAGCAGGCGAAGAAGGCTTTCATTGACTCCAAACCAGATTACAGATCGTTGTGGGACAGCCTGCCCTCGTTCCTAGCAGGGGACGATCATTCTACCTCAGTCGCCTATGACTGGTGGTGCGCCGCATATCTGAAGAATGGCATCATGGCCTCTCATGCGTGTCATGTCTTGAGGGATCTCACGACGAGGGACGCTTTTCAGGGCTCAGTGCGCTGCGCACAACCTCCTTTCCATGAGCTGGCGCCAGGAGTGACATGGGCAGTCTGCAAGGTGTTCGAGGATGGCGATGCTGATGGCGAGCTGTCAGATGAGTGGGAACGTGATGGAACCTCCACTAAGGGTCTCACGGGGACAGATGGCACGGAGGATTCTCACTATTGTTGGGCCTTGAGGGCTTTCATTGCAGAGCTCGAGGCCAAGTTCCTGATGAAGGGCACCAAGGAGAAGGAGGACCTGTTGGTCGCCAAGTCACAGACCACCGAGCAGGACGGCCTCGCCTACGTGAAGAGCTGTCGCCGCAGGGAGGCAGCGCTCAACGCTGGCAAGATGGTGGAGGACCCCATTGTCAGGCAGGACATCGAGGAGTGCATCAAGGGTCTGCGCATCAAGGAGTACCGGGATCGCGTGTCCGAGCAGTTACGAGTCAGTCATCCTGCCCCCAACAAGGTCACATGGGAGGACCTGGAGGTCATCGTGGAGGTGCAGGACAAGCTGAAGAACGATGCGGAATCTTGGGCTCTCACATTGCAGCAGGAGCTGGTTCGCAGGCTTACCTGCGTGTACTCTTGCTACGAGGCCAGGCAACTGGGGCTCGACCTGGCTGCACTGGTGTCCGCTATGAGGCGCTCCGGCTCTGCCCCCAAGACTGGAGACAGACGCAGGGACCCCAGGAAGAAGGAGTCAGCACAGCATGGTGGTGATGACGCCAAGAAGCCTCCGAGGGAGGTGAACAATGCAGAGCGCCAGAAGCCCACCTACGGCAGGGTGCCACCACCTGACGCGTCGAAGGAGTTTCAGTGTGACTGGTGCTTCACACGCTTGCCCCATCCTCCAGAGCGTTGCTACACGGGATGCCGTGATGCCCGAGTGCCTCCGAACTTCCACAAGGACAGGCAGAACTCAAAGTGGCCGAACGAGGTCAAGAATGCCCAGATGCGTGCTTACAACATCGCTCACCGCTTCGAGAACAACAAGATGGGGATCACTACGAAGGAGTGGCTCAAGCTGCCAGAGGCCAAGCAGAAGCTACCGCAGCAGCAGCAGCAGCAGCAGGTGGCAGCCAGCGCTGAGGTCAAGGAGAAGCTCGCTGCAGAGTTGACAGGCCTTCAGACAGGGACACCTCCGAAGGGGGGCAAGGGCGCTGAGGCGCAGGCCCAGTCAGAGGACGGCGATGACGAGACTGAGTACAACTCCAACTTCAACCAGCAGGCGGAGTATGAGGAGAATGAGCGGGATTGCCTCGCTGGTGAGGGGCTGGACGACAGTGTCGATGTTGGCGTCAGCCACGCACCAGATCTCCAGGCCAGGGCCGCAGTCGCCCTGGGCAGCACTCAGAAGATGCAGAGCTTCAAGGTCAAGACGCCGGAGGAGTTCGACAAGGCTGCTCAGGTACCCAGAGCCGTTCCTCCCAACGTCCTCAGCAGGAAGTTTCACCTGCTGGCGTCCAACCTCCGCAGCTCCGTGCGGACTTGCTCGCAGATTGCGGCAATCTTGATATCCCAGCACGCCATCGACCTCCCAAAGGACATTGAGAACCTCCTGGCGCTGGAGGAGCTCATGGGCAACGAGCCGGAGAATGCGACAGAGCAGCCCACCGAGGTCAACGAGCATGAGCTTGAGGACGCGCACGCCACAGTGGTGCAGGGGGTAAGAGAGGGAGCAGATAGCACAGAACGCCAGATGGACGAGGAGGTGCCGCTGGACGAGATGCCCGATGGCGTGGTCGACAGTGCCACCGCCCGGTGTGCAGCCGCTGCCTGTGTGAACGACCTGGGGGTGGTTGACTTCAGTGATCATGGACATGTTCGAGCTGGTACCATCAAGACCCGCGCCTACGACGCGCTGAGGGCGAAGATGAAGCAGCACCTGACCGACGAGCAGGCGTTGCTAATGACTCAGGTCCAGCCCATCTGCAAGTTGCAGAATGCCACCCTGTATGAGGGTCTGGCGTTGGTGTCGTCTGGTGGTGAGCTTATGCTGTATCGGGCAATCCTCATCGACACCGGCGCCAACTGCAACATCATCTCCATCGCGGTCGTGAGGCGGCTGGGCCTCACGGTGTACGAGGCCAGCACCGGCGCCAAGGTCACCAGGTGTGACAACAGCCCCACGAAGTTCACACATTACTGCTACGTGGACGTCATACTGGCTGTGGGCACACCGCACATGACGCTTCACCGGCTATACGCCTTCGTGACCTTCGAGCCCGAGAACTCTTGGGATCTGCTGATAGGTACCGGGCCGCTGAAGAACTCCTTGATGATCGATATCAAGCTTGGGAGCGGCGTGGCCGTGTCACATGCGCCGACGATTCTGGGCATGGATGCTCAGGTGGTGCTTCCGTTGGTGGACATGACACCACCCAGGCGTCCCGACCTGCCCAGGCGGGTGGACCCGGCGGTGTGTCTGAAGTCGGAAATCTTTGGACAGGGAATGGAGTGCGAGTGGCTAACGCACCCACCTCTGAGCACAAGGGAGGAGAGGTTCGCTGCTTCTGGGTTTCGCCTTGAGCACGTCGACGACGGTGACGAGTCACCAGTGGGGTCACCAGCGCCTTCGCCAAGACATCTTGCTGAACGCCCACGACCTCGAGCCATCACGCGAGCGGAGCTCGAGGCAAGGAATCGCCATCGGACGTGTCCCCTCGAAGGCGGCCGGAGGAGTGCCCTGGCGTCACTGGCGCCCGCCGTACAGGCAGCATCGGAGCGCATGCTCGCACAGTTTTACGAAGAGCCGAGCCCTTGGGAGGGTGGACACGCAAGATGGTTCACTGAGGACCAGGTTGCCGGGGGTCGTCCGTCTCTCGACGCCCCTCTCAACTACAACTGGGCGGATCAGAGACTGTACCTGGACCGGAACCACATCGCGCGTCTCTGCCGCATCCTCCAGTGCCCAGCCCAGGACATGCCGACCAAACCTTCCCAAGATCATGTCTGCGTGGAGTTTGCCCGGTGTCGCGAGCAGAAGTGGGTGACAGTAGACCAGTTGACCCTAACTGGCTGCACGTGGACCAGAAGCTGCAGCACGACGAGGAGAAGGACCGCTGGATACTCGATGGCGACTACATGACGCACATACCGTCCTCTGGCAGCAAGCAGGACGTCGTTATGCCTAGAAAGAGAGGCAGGTCGAGGCTCGACCTCAACCCGATCCAGAAACTGCAGGACAAGCTCCAGTGGGCGTTGTTCAAATACCCCAGTGGGGAGGTCGCTGGGGCCCTCATGTGGGATCTGAAGGAGCGCGTCCTCTGTGTCCAACCGAGCGCAGCCACGCAGTACCTCGACTTGATGGGCTGCACGTTGGATCATGCGCTCGTGTACAATGGCGAGGAGTTGCTGCAGGAGCTCCAGCTCCCTCACTGGTACGAGAGCACTGGTGTCTGGGCATACCAGTTGCTCAGGTATCTCTGCCCAGTGGACGTGGAGTCCCTCTCGGATGGCATACTCCAGAGATATGTTCGACACGGCCACGAGGGACCACCTCTGGAGCTCGTCTCTCTGGATTCCAACGCCAAGTACTACCCAGTGGGGGATGGTCTTGGGGGGCCTGGCAGGGTGTTCTCCGAGAATGCAGCCGCCCAGGAGTACGTGCGCCTGGGGGAGATGAGGAAGATGCTCAAGTCAGTCAACACCAAGCAGCAGGGATACGATGCGCTTGACGCAGACGCAGAGCGCAGGCCACCGCCACCCAACAACATGGTCAACACCAGGCTCACGAAGCGAGCCCCGACGCAGCCACCTGCTCCTGCCGCAGGGGCGGGACCATCTCAGGCCGCCGCTGGGCCGTCTCAGGCCGTCGCTGGGCCGTCTCGTGCCGCCGCTGGGCCGTCTCATGGGCCCATTATACCATGGTCACCACCGCGCATGTCGGATATCGCATATCGCGCAACGCCATCGCCACCATCCAGCGACATTGGGCCAGCGAACAATTCTCGTGAGTTGTCACCTCGTCAACTCGTTTGCGCTGCAGCAGCCGGACCATCGGATCCTGCCGCTAGCCCTTCTCGAGGGAGGTCGCCGCCTGCATCGTCTGCTATGACCAACGTTGGCTCATGGGCGAGCTCGATCCGTGTCCCACGTGATGCCCGGTCACGTTCCCCGGGAGGCCCGCCTTCTACACCTCCGAGTCCGTCACGGGCGCATCATCTGTCTCAGTCCCCCGCGAGGGCGCCTCCATCTCCATCGGGGTCAGATTGGGATGCCGTGCAGAGAGCCACCTCATCCGACAGCTCAGTGGGCAGATTTCTGTCTGTGGAGGAGGTGAGGGCCTTCAAAGGATCGCCGCAACCTCACCGTCTTCATGGTGAAGTTTGGCGTGACGTTCGTAGACCGCTGTCGGGGCCAACGAGTCGTGTATGAGCTTGGCGTGTGCAACAAGGAACGAGGTCTCAGGCTACGGAAGCATCCGGGCATCACCGGCAAGGTCGCCAGGAAGCACGACAAGACCATACATTGCGGACGCCAGGGCTGGCGCCTCCCTCTTGGGGGACAGACGACGTCTTCCAACCTGCTGGAGGCGATCATGTCGGCCTATGCCGATCTGTCGAACTTTGATTCGGGGCACAGGCGCGAGGGAGGCCATGCGAGGAACATCGAGGGGTTACTGTGCTCCTACGTGGGGCTAGAGTCAGCACACGTGCTGCGCTGCATGGCGCACCCGAATGCCACGCTAGTGCACTACATCTTCATGGAGCAGGAGCGGTTTTTGTCTTGGCGCGCTGAGTTCACGAACGATTACCTCATGCGGGACGACCGGAAGTTCACGCACTTGCAGTGGGAGACCAAGGAAGTGGCCGCGCCGTGGTTGCTGCCAGCGCTGGAATCCCTAGAGGCACGTCGTCTCCCAGCAGCTACGCCGCCCGCCCTTCAGGCTCGAGTGGCCGAGAGGCCTGAGCACATGGACGCGATTTGGGCAAGGAATATGGACGAGGTCCGCGACCCCCCTGCACGTCATCAGCGCCATCCTTCTGGCAGTGCGGCTGGACGTCGACAGGGCGCGAGCAGTGCTGCGCGCTCGTCTGCTCCTTCCGCTGGCCGCCACGGGACTTCCACCCATGTCGTCCCCGCACCAAGGACATCCAAGATACCGGCCAACCGCACCTCGCGGCGCCCTCCTTCTCCGGCGCATTCGGTGTGCACCGATGAGACGATGGCGTTTGAGCGCCACACAGAAGAACGACGTGAGGCGCAGCGACAACAAGCGCGTTTTCATCAGGGCTCCCCGGACACAGTGGGCGGGCGGCCCTGATGCGCAACCAACGCTGTGGCCGTGGGCTGCCGGCACAGGCAGTCCGCTTAAGGCCGGGTGTCCTGCGAGCGTGCATCTCGCTTGCAGGCAGTGCAGTGATTTGGTGGTGGCTGGGACGAGGTCCCGTGCCCATGGTCGCCATTTGGGCGATGTGGGAGGCAATGGCGTGGCACCTGTCATGGTGCCCTTTTCATATTTGGTGGAGGCGCTGCGTGGCCTCGCTTTTGGACCGGCTGCCGGTGTGGTGGTCAATTGCTCGACGTTATCCCCGTCGTGCATGTTATGACATTTGGGTCTTATGGGCCCTCGCTTGTGTCTGGTACGTTGGGTTCCTTATCGTGCGTACCACGGGCATCTATGCTGGCGTGCACCGTGTTCGTGCAGAAGGTTGGATGGTGGTACCCCTCCGGGGGGTGGTCATTTCCTTGGCATGTTGGTCGCAGTGTGTCGCAGCCCTCCTCCTCGTGGTCCTCGCCTGGCTTTGGGTCTGCGCCAGTATTTATGCTGAGGATGTGGCGCACCAAGTTTCTCATGTCGTGGGCATCCCTCTGGACGCACGTGACGTTCGACGTGGCCGGGGGTGGACTGTTCCGTCCTTGCGCTGGTCCCAAGTTTTCTTGCTGGGCCGCGTGCGCCTGCCCGCTTTGCCGGCCAGGTTGGACAAGCCTCGCTTTGCGGCGCGCTGGGCGCAGCTTCGGCGTAATCTCCAACTTCATCGCGTCGCGCAGGCCGCCTACATGGCGCTTGTCCTTACGCTAGTGGTCTCCACCGCCGCTGGTGGGAGTACTCGCTTGGCGCACGGGGGGTGGAGAGTAATGGCGTGCTTCTTCGCTTCAAACTCGCCGGCAGCCGCAGTGCGTCTCAACAGAATTTTGCGATTTTTTCTGCTTTTGTGCGGAATCTTGTGGGTCGCTGGCAAGCTGACCGAGAGTGTGCCTGCGTACGATGTCATGTCACCCACGCGCAGTGCCTGGGGTGCGTCCCCCTGCACTTCTTGGGAGGCTCAGCAATCCTCGAGGCAATGGGAGCCGGGCTGGGAAGCCAACGTCGCGGAGTAGGATGAGGTCTTGCCGTACACCGTGCTGGACGAGCTTCAACCTCTAGGTGACACGACAGTGACCAAGGACGAGGCAGCGTGGCTCGACACTGAGCCCAATGCCACGTTTGGAGGACATCCTGACTTCAAGGAGGAACACTGGGAGGAAATGCGAAACGTTCTCCGCAGGTGCAAGACCACTTTTGCCAACAGCCCTCACGACCTGACAGGCTACAAAGGCAAGGCGGAGCATAACACGTTCTCCATCCCTTTCATAGACGAATCCAAGGCCGCCTACCAGAGACCTAGGAAGTACAGCCCGGGCGAGCAGGAAATCATCGATATTCACTGCAAGGAACTGTTGGAGTATGGCTTCATAGAGCCTGCAGCCAAGCATTGCAGACATGCGAGCAACGTCGTCGTGGCTGGCAAGAAGGATCATGAGACTGGCCTGTGGACTCAGACGAGGTTCTGCGTGGATCTCAGGGGCGTCAACCGGCACTCCCTCAAGGACAACACTCTGTCACATCGACCAGAGGAGCTCTACCAGAAGGTTGCGAAGGCCAAGTTCAAGACCACGCTGGATGCCACCAAAGCCTTCCACCAGATCCCCATGGCTACGGAAGAGGACAGGAGCAAGACGGCGTTCTGGTGGAAGAATCAGCTGTACCAGTACACCTCAATGCCTTTTGGGGCTGCTGGAGCCACTTCTGCGTTTGTGAGAATCATGGACTACGAGTTACGTCACTTGCAGCATTGCACAGTGGCATACGTCGATGACGTAGTGGTCTACACGGACTCCACG
Source organism: Cymbomonas tetramitiformis (assembly GCA_001247695.2). Classification (NCBI taxonomy): domain Eukaryota; kingdom Viridiplantae; phylum Chlorophyta; class Pyramimonadophyceae; order Pyramimonadales; family Pyramimonadaceae; genus Cymbomonas; species Cymbomonas tetramitiformis. The sequence goes on along the minus strand of LGRX02004178.1, from coordinate 31,232 downwards.
CCTGAGCAGCATCTGAAGGACGTTGAGGACGTGTTGCGCACCTTGGGGGACGCTGGCATCAGACTGCACGCAGGCAAGAGTACCTTTGGTGCAGCCACGGTGGACTTTTTGGGCTACCGCATTGGTCACAACTCCATTGGCGCGCAAGAAGCAAAGCGCAAGGCCATCCAGGAGCTTCCAAGCCCCCAGGACAAGACTGGGCTCCGCTCCATCTTGGGCATGATGAATTACTACAAGGGCCTGGTGGGTGAGCCAGGGGGGCCAAACCACTCTGAGATGGCCCGCCCTCTCAACGACCTGCTCAAGAAGGAGGTCACTGACATCAAGGGAGCTTGGGGGAAGGAGCAAGATCAAGCGCTTCAAGACCTGAAGGACGCCCTCTGCTCTGGGAGATGTCTGAGGCCTATCGATTATGACAGACCCCTCATATTGTACACCGATTGGAGCACCTATGGCATTGGCGCAGTGCTGGGCCAGAAGGACGATGATGGTAAGGAGTACATCTGCATGGCAATCAGCCGATCCCTGAGTAAGACGGAGAGGCAATACGCCAGCTTCAAAGGAGAGATGCTTGCAGTGGTCTGGGCAGTGCGCACGCTGAGGCAGTACTTACATGGCGTTCACTTCACGCTGGTGACCGACCACTCACCGCTCACCACCCTGATGGAGAAGGCCGATCTCCAGGGGCAACACCTACGCTGGGCAATCAGTTTGCAGGAGTTCGACTTCACGGTGCAGTATCGCCCAGGAGCCAAGAACAGCAACGCTGACGTGCCGTCTCGCTATCCACTACCGTCCACCACAGACGAGACTGGGGCAAGGCATGAGAGGGAGAAGGTGACTGCGCTTCACGCAGGCGTGGGGGAAGTTCACACGAAGGACTTCTGTGACCACTTGTGCTTTATGTTGGCTGGGGATGTTTCCCCAGGGGAAGAGGCCACGCCAGAGGTGCAGGTTGCCAACTACTGCAAGATGGCTGCCATGGAGCAGCTGGGCACGGGACCAGTGCATCGTTTGTTCGACTTGCACCACCAGGAGGAATTGGAGTGCAATCACGGGGACATGTTTGATACTGACCTACCCGAGCTGGTGACCGACTCTGGGAGGCTAGCCAGAGCGGCTTGGAAGGCGCTGAGCTTGGTGAGGCCTATGCGAGGCACGCACGGCGAAGGAAGCCCCGCTGTATACAGCAATGAGTACTTTGAAGGCGAGTGCATCTTGAAGCCTGAGAAGGTGGACACCAGGGTGCTGGGCAGGCAGTTCTTCTCGCAAGCTCGGGAGGAAGGCGTGGTGTGCTATGAGCCATGTGGAGGCCTCTGTGCTGGCCTAGAGATGTTGCTCCGCAGTGGGATGAAGGTGGATCGCTACCTGTATCAGGACATATCACCGAGCAGTCGGACAGTTGCCAGGGCCAGGTGCACGGCGTTGCTGAGACGATATCCTGACCTCATCTCGCCCAGTGCAATAGAATTTGGGGCTCTACCCCAAGATCTGCACGACACCACCAGTGCCGACTTCATACGAGCAGGAGCCCTTCAAGGACGCCAGTGGGTCATGGTATGTGGGTTCCCGTGCCAGGATCTCTCCCCTGCTGGAACACTCACAGGCCTGGATGGCAGGCACAGCAAATTATTTTATGAAGTGGTTCGGCTTCTATCCACGCTGCAGCAGCTACAGCAGCAGAGGCCCCCAGGCTACATCCTGGAGAACGTTTCCCCATTGTCGCACAGACCCGGGACCAAGATCAGGGACGAGGTGTTCCCGTATATTGCCAGCGTCATTGGCCGACCAGTGTCCTTTGATGCAGCACAAGCAGGCGCTTACGCACATCGATTGCGAGCGTATTGGAGCAACTTGTTCCAGATCCACCAGTTTCGCTCCGTGATGAGCAAGGTGGCGAGACCAGAAGGACGAGTCGTATCGTCAATCCTGTGCAAGGGCTGGCAGCCCAGACCAGTGATAAGAACAGACCGCGCGCCTCACTACGTGGTGAACGTGGTGGGAGAACCGCTGAGGGCTCTTCCCACCATCATGGCGACGCAAGGGTCGAGAGCATTCAGAAGAGCAAGGATGGGCACCGTGGTGCGCAACCAGGACGATGAAGACGTCGAGGAAGAATCTCGAGAAGTGAACCTCGACGAGAAGGCGCGAGCCATGGGCTACAGCGCAAGTGAGCTACGCATGGCTGATGGCCTGAACGACGTAGAATTGGCGAGCATTCTGGGCCTGGCCATGGATCGCAGGGCAATGGAACTGCTGATGTCAGTCGCAGAAGCGAGCAGGAAGGGGCTCCCCCACAGCGAGGAGTCCCCAGAGGCGGAGAATTCCCCAGGACAGCCTATCGCTGTAGACAACAACTGGGCAGACCACGCGAGGTCGGACCTTCAGCAGAGGCAAGCTTTGCTGGCGGAATGGGTTGAGAATTCGAACGCATATACTCAGCAGGTGGCGAAGACCATGAGTCACCGTGACTGGGAAGAGAAGCTGCAGGTGATGTGCTCACAAGGGCAGAAAGGTGCAGAAGGAATTGGGGCTCAGCGACAGAAGGCTGGAACCAAGAAGAAGAAGAAGAAGAAGGAGTGGCAGCTCCACGCCATTGAGCAGTATCGCCAGAGGCACGAGAGCCACTTCGTGAAGGAGGGCGCAACTCCAGCAGCGCGCGTTGACGTGCCTGCTTGGAGTCCGCCTGCCAAAGATGCGGAGATGAGACTCCCCAGGTTGGCGTGTACCACCAGATTCGCGGACTTGATGGCCAGCGTGGCTGAGCAGCAGGTCGACCGTGACAAGCACCGAAATGTGCACGACGATGCATGGTGCCTCAGATGGTTGACGTCCAATGGCAGCGTGAGGTTGCCAGAGGATGAAGTTCGTCGTGTAAGGAGACGCGCAGCACGACATCGATGGGATGAGGCTACGGACGAGATCTACATGATCACGCTGTCAGGCAAGGAGGTGAGAATACCCAAGCCTGCTGACCGTCTTGCATTGGTCAAGGAATACCATTCCAGAACTGGCCATTGGGGCATAAGACGTACGCAGCATCCTCTGTGGCAGCGTCATTGGTGGGCCGACTTGAAGAAGGACGTGGAGGCTGTGGTCACTCAGTGTGAGACCTGTCAGCGCGTGAAAACCCATTATGCAAGAGAGGAGGCGTGTTTATCCCCCCCTCGAGATCGTGTCGTTCATGTATCGTTGGTCGCTGGACTTGGCATGGCCGTCGAGGAGACAGACCAAGGCTGGCAACAACAGGGTGCTCATTATGACCGAGCACTACACCAGATTCATAGTCTGTGTACCCATTCCCGACAAGCAGGCGAGGACCATCGCAGCGGCATTTCGCAGTCATGTCCTGGCTGTGTTTGGTGCGCCAGCAGAGTGCTTGGTGGATGGAGGCAAAGAGTTCGAGGGCGAGTTCAAGCAGCTATGCAGAGACTGCCTGATCGACCGACGAGTCACCTCACCAGACTCACCAGAAGGCAATGGTCTTACTGAGCGAGTGGTGCGCACAATGAAGTTTTGCTTCAAGAAGCTTGCCTTGGAGAAGGGCCTCGATTATGAGTGGGATGAGCAGCTCTGGCCGCTGGTGCTGAGCTACAATGCAGCACGCCAGGAGTCCACGGGAGTGGCGCCGTTTACCCTGTTGTTTGCCCAAGAGGCAGTGGTGCCGCCAGATTTGAAGCAGGCGCCCAGCATAGATTTCGGTGCTGGGATCGAAGATGAGAAGGATGCCAGAGTCAAGGACCTCCTCCAGAGAGCACAGGTGGTGAGGCGATTGATGGTGCACGCTGGTTGCAGCCTGGAGGTAGCGCAGCATCACGATACGTTACATTATGAAGGAAGAAGGGGTGGGGGCTATGAGCCTAGGCCACACCAGTTCAAAGTGGGCGATTTCGTCTACATCAGACAGAAGCCTCGCAGTGGCATGGAAGTCGCGACCAAGTCCGCCATCCTGAAGCTGGTCAAGATACAGCGAGATGGTGTCGTGGTGCTTGAGGACGCCACCAAGTTAAGAGAAAAGAGCACTGTGCAGAGCATCGCGCCATGTCACCTGCAGGTGAAGGACCAGTATGACTGCAGTGCAGCCGTGCCCAGCAGACACCTTGCATGTGAAGTGTGCAGGAAGACTGATGGGGAAGCAGAAATGTTGTTGTGCGACGCGTGCAACAAGGGGTACCATTTATGGTGTCTTACCCCAGCATTGAATGAAGTACCAGAGGGCGAGTGGCTATGTCCTAGGTGCTCAGGCACGAGGATGCAAGCCGCCAATGCTGAGGTGCAAGCCCAGGAAACCAAGAGCTCTTGGGTCCTGGAGGACAGATTGGGAATGAAGGAACAACAGCTGAACGAGAAGCTGTCCTCGGACATGCGCCTGCTTCCAGCAGACGTGGGTCCCCGTCGCGTGGTGAAGGGAGGCAAGTCGCAGCCATGGCATGCCATATCGTCCAGGGATATGCTGTTGGATGAGAAGGACATGTTTCTCCACATGCCAGATCAGATTGATTGGGGCAGACAGGACAAGCTCTCTGAGGCCGTGCAGATCTTCATGCCAGGGCACTGGAATGAGGGGCATCGCACGGTGCTGAGCAAGAAATACCGGGAACAGAAGGCAATGGCAAGGCAGCTGAGGGATGCACCTCTTGTGCCTGCTTTGGCTGAAGAAGAAGTTGAAAAACGAGGAGAATTGAGACATATGACCAAGGCTGAGGTGCGAGAAGCTAGCACTGCAGTGGGGGCTTGAGCTGGTCATCACAGTGCCCTCCGAGGTGAGGCGCTTGGCGACAGAGGTGGACTGGAAGTCCATCGATGGCGTGTGGGACCCATGGGCAGGCACTGGGGTCATCAGTGAGGTGATGGTGGAGCAATGACCGCAGTTGAGGTTTATGAATAATGACTGGAACTCTCAGTTGGGTTGGTCTGAGGCGCATGACGCACTCCAGCCAGGTAACTATCGCATATGGAAGGAGAAGTATGGTGTCTGTGACGCAGTGGTGACTTCGCCTTGGTTTGCAGCGCTGGATATCGCGTTTCCATTGGCAGTTATGGCCAGCCGTGTGGTGGCATGTGTCCACGTTCCATCTTACTACTTGACAGACATGACCGAAAGCAGAGCCGCGTACTTCAGACGATTGAGTCAGACTGGACGCTTGCATGTGATTGGGCATCTGGAACATGGACCTATTGGTCGCAGGTGTATGTGGGTCTTGGTATTCAAGAATCCGCTGGTCAGAGCCAGGATGTTACAGGGTGGAGAAGGTGAAGGCATTGGTATGTTCACTTTCAGTTTGGGCAAGTTCATGGCAGATGGCGATACGACCCAGTATGCTGAACAAGCCCATATTTGAGTCTGAGCTACTGCACGCAGCAGCTACAGATGGGGGATGTTGGAAATCTGGGCTTGCATGAAAGAGCTTAGCGTTCGATCTCAGAATATCAGAATTTCAAAAAATTTGTAGCTCTACGATCTTGTGCTGTGTTGAGATTGTTTGGACAGTTACCGACACCAGTGAATGTTAACGACGAACTTATGATCATCCGCGAGTGTTAAGATTGCTCGGTTCCGAGAGTATTCGTACCATCGTGTACACGCGTTTGCGACAGCTGTAACAAACGCCGGCTTCTCATGGTACCGCGCCGGGTTTGTCCAGCTGGTGACACGCGTGACAGAGATGACAGTGTGACAGGCTTCGCTAAGATGACTGCCCGAGAGGTGCAGACCTGCCAGAGAAGATATGGTCATTATCGGGTGACCAGGGAATGATAAGATGAAGATGACAGTGACTCCTCTGCCACTGACGTGTCAGTCAGAATGTGGTAAACGGTAACATTGTTAGAGCTGGCATGGAATAATGACTTTCCATTGGCCAGATGAAGATTTAAGGGCTAGAACCCGTTACAGTTTTGGGAAATGTGACAGAGCATTGAGATATAAGTAAGCTCAGACCGTAGGTCAGAGTAGTGGACTCATTATTGTTTTGCCTTCGCAAGTGCTAGGTGGCTGTTCGCGTGCCAGTGCTAGAGTGCTAAGACAGTTCTGCTCACAGCTTTTGTACACAATAATTCGTATTTTGTGGTTATTACACCAATTTTGATGAATATATTTTACTGCTGTTTTTATACTTTTTTCATGTTGGAAATCTGGGCTTGCATGAAAGAGCTTAGCGTTCGATCTCAGAATATCAGAATTTCAAAATTTTTGCAGCTCTACGATCTTGTGCTGTGTTGAGATTGCTTGGACAGTTACCGACACCAGTGAATGTTAACGACGAACTTATGATCATCCGCGAGTGTTAAGATTGCTCGGTTCCGAGAGTATTCGTACCATCGTGTACACGCGTTTGCGACAAGCGCGCGGTCGGTTGATGTTCAACTTGGACTTCGAACGCCAACGCCATTTTAGAGGTTTGATTTCGCAGAAACCAGCTATTACAGAACGAACATTGCTTTGCGTCACGCTCTTTTGCGTGACGCTTTTTGCGTGACGTATAGTGTAGTAGTTTACAGCCTAGCTCTGCGTGACGCTTTTTGGGAGACGTAGAGATAGTGTAGTAGTTTATAACACCTTCTCTGTGATTGATTTATTGATTTCAGATGTGATGTCGTGGCAATCAACCTTGTCCGCTCGTACCGGGGGTTGTATGAAATATGTCCACGTCATCGGCACGAGTCATATTGTGTCCATGCATACGCGATCTTAGCGCGGGTCACATTGTGCCTCAATTTATTAAATCTGAGGAAATCTATTACTCATTTAATGAGTTTAGACAGCGTTGTACTGATTGCAACGATTTTTCTGATGATTTATATATCACAGATTATACCAAGTGTGGTGATCAGTCCAGTGCAAAATTTTGTCACCGGAATGTACAGGGATTGTGAATGATTGCAATCCAGCAGGAGGAATAATCTCAGCAGCTGTTCTGTACTAATGAATTCATCGGAGTTATACTCATTTCGACGATTAGAAACCCATGTCATTTGTAGTGATGACAACTCACATGAATATATAGGGATTTCCTCAGAATGCTTTTATGTGATGTCAACATATTATGAACAATTCACTTGCATCCTAGGACGAAGGAGTTACGCCTGGAAGGTTTTGCATGGTGGTCACCCAACAGTTATCAGCTGTTATTCGGGTGCCACATCCTGCCTTCAGTACTGGGATTATATCAACCAGTCCTACAGCGATGCACCTGTCCTTCCCACTCTTATGTATGGCTATAGTGCCAAAGTGCATCAGGTGGAATATATACATAACTATCATCTTCTGATCCAATGATATGCAATTAAGCATGGTATCAGGTTATATGTTATATATATAGTTAAGCATTCCAAAAACTGCTCGAAAATGTAAATGCTGAGCAATAGTCAACTTATAGTCATTGGGATGTAGTTTCCCATCCGAGTTTACACTTTATTAGTGACGATGGGTTTAACGTTGTACAGATTTCAACGTTACTTGTGGATCCAGTGGTCTTATCAAAAGCAATCCATAAAAAATCACCATATCGGAATATAAAATGGATGTGTGTGTGTGATATATATATATATCTATATGTTGTACATGTATTATTTTTGTACATTGATATAATGAGGTGAAGTATATATATGGTTCCACCTTCTTCCCCCCTCAAGGAAGTGTGAACCCCACAGGCAGTTGTCAAGTGCCTATTACCTCATTAAGCGACATGCAATTCCCATAGGAAGCAGCTGTACAGTTATTGGGTTGTTGCCCTACAGTTATTGGGTTGTTGCCCGATATATTGGTCATGAATGTGCTGATTTCAGCATGACCAAAATGCCAAACACAGAGTGTTTTACTATTATATAGTGGCATTTTAGGGTGTGTAGGGTTACTGTGACCCTCATCACCTACAGTGACCTTAGGGTGTTACATGGTATATGTAACACCTAATTGTATCACATTTAAGCAGTATGAACATTTCTTGAAGGAATCAAAGCAAAACTGCATTTAATATGTCACTGTTTACCACGTGATACTTGAAATGTACGTTACACCCCCTAGTTTTTACACGTGATTTTAGGGTGTTACAGGGTGTTACAAGTGCTCAGGTATTTTTCCCATATACCTTAATAGGTAAAAAATTGGATCAGCAAAAAAAATCAGACTCGAAATTTCATTTTGAAATCATACGTGTGAGATTTTTACCCATTTTCACCACTTTTTGACTTATAAGTCAGTGAGTGTGTGTGAGCACTAGGTGTATACTATAATGTATACAGCTGTTACACCTCTGTAATATATCTCACCTAAATGCATGAAATGGAATTTGACATTTTTCATGTTGATATGTGAAGATATATGTATGGTCAATATTTGGTACATTGGGTTTTGCTGATTGAAACCCATGACAAATAGACCAAACCCTAATGATATATATATGGGATAAGTCTACATTGGGGGGGCGACATTTCATTTAAATCCACATCGGGGGCCGACATCTCATTTTAATCCACATCGGGGCAGACACTTCATTTTAATCCACATCGGGTGCCGACATTTGATGACCAGCCGGGGGCGTAATATCTCATTTACCTACATCGGGGCCGACATTTGATTTTAATCCACATCGGGGGCTGACACGCCCAAACGGTTCACATCGGGTGTAGACATCTCATTTTAATCCACATCGGGGGTTGACAGTGCATCGAGCATGCGTAAACAGAAGACACACGCAACGATATAATGTAAACGAACCATAACTACGCAAATCCAACCGGTAGATATGTAACTCGTATTACGATGAGCATATCTACCGGTTGGATTTGCGAAATAATGTTTTTTGGTGCCGCAAACGATGAAAGACTGTCTTGTCTGGCGGAATGAAACAGTTTTTCACTGCTGGACACTCCAAAAAACATTATTTCGCGAATCCAACCGGTAGATATTTTCATCGCGATATGATTTACATATCTACCGGTTGGATTTGCATAATTATGTTTCGTTTACATTATATGCTTACGTTGAAGGTAATGCATACCCCCGATGTGGATTAAAATGAGATGTCTACACCCGATGTGGATTAAAATGAGATGTCGGCCCCCGATGTAGATTAAACGAGGTGTCGGCCCCCAATGTAGATTAAAATGACATGTCTACCCCCGATGTGGATTAAAATAAAGTGTCTACCCTCGATGTGGGATTAAATGAACCGTCTCCGCCTCGATGTGGATTAAATGAACTGTCCGCCCCCGATGTGGATTAAAATGAGATGTCGACCCCCGATGTGGATTTAAATGAAATGTCGGCCCCGATGTAGACTTATCCCATATATATATATATATATATAGGTGTATCAACTTTAAGTGCAGACACTTAAGTGATAACTTGTCAGTAACCTATCATTTACTTGGGCATATGGCGGTGCACTGAAAAAGTATCAAAGTGATATTTTCAGATTCCAAGTAATCAGAACAAAGCTCGATTAATGAATCAGAGCAGTGTCTATAATAATCTCTATCAGCTGTCAATATGATTACTGATCTGAGACCTGAGTTACATGCATTTGAATTGATCAGAACTGTATCAATTGTCAGAATGCAATGTAGAAGTTGGTGTTGCTCCAGCGATAGTAAAGGTATGGACAGTGTTCAGCAGTTACCAGCTGCATTATGAACACTGTATACTGCCTTCGGGTCTGGAGATGTTCTCCATCCAGCCCTACAGCATGTGGTTTTATCCTGTTTATCATAACTATCGCCATCACTGACATCCAACACGCACATGTGTTTGTTGGATGGTATCTACATTATCATACACATGGTTGATATTATAGTTGATCATTTCACTTACTGAATCAGTGAATGTCAATATAGTGTCAGTGATTGTGCATTATGCAGGTACTTGCTGATTTAGTACACTTAAGCAAATTGATTTATCATACAAGATGATCTGTATACCACTGGACAGCATGTAGCTAGTATGATGTATATCAATTTGGTTAGTAAGTTATAATCCTGCATATCTCATCATAATGAATGACGAGTTGATTGATATATTTCACAAATGGCTCCGGTGAGTATTCCATCTTTGATCAACAGTAGAACAGTATTCCATCCCAAATCCTACGTCAAGAAATACTGAGCTAATTACTGTCTTTATGATCAAGATTGGCACCTTATACCAAGTGGATTCATTTATAGCCTACACTTGCACAGCAGGTATGCTATATTATATATTGATGCAACATCTGGTATGTGTGTAAGATGTGCATATTTACAGTGTAACATAGTTGTATTGCTTGATCAACCCCCGGTTCCATAGGGTACAAACCTATGGTCGGTTAGGCGCGGACAGACAGTCACCAAATCGATCGACAGAACTACATGGTGATTTCAAGATAAGTCCTTACTTTTTAATCTTGCAATACTTGTGCTAGGAGGCAAGCACAAGAGCAAGAAAAACGGCTAAGTATAAAACGCAAGAGTACTCAGTACGGAGTACAGTAGGACCGATCAGAATGATGTTGATGTGAGGTGCCTAGCTTGTTGTACGGAGTACTCAGTACAGTTGAGTTATGGAAAGAGTTCCTGAATGTATAAGAACTCCAAGTGTAACCCGTTTCGGGGATGAGAACTGAACTGCGAATTGTAACATAAAAAGTAAGAGCCGTAACTGCTGTATATTGTGTATAGAAAGCATACACTTGAAAGCAAAATCATAACTTGTAAGATTTACGAAACCGAAGTCTTAGAGTTGGCCAAACGTAATCATACCTCGTGCGGTCGTTTAATAAGTATAGATATAATAAGTCCGAAACCGTAAGGAAGAAACAAGCAAGAGTGGAGACTCCTACAAAATGGTAATTAGTTCGTGTTTTCACGTTGCTTCCCTGTTTTTCTTGCGCTAATTCTGATCAGATTCGCCTTGCCTTGCGCGACTAGCTAGCGTAGTGCGACACTACGAAATCGAGAATGTCTGTGCTTTCGTTCTTGTTGCGCGGCGGTGTGTGGGTTTGAGGGTTCCAGGTCGCTTGGAGCCGCGTTGGTGTGGAGGAATCTAGCCCAACGACAATCTTTTGAGGTGCGCGCGTTGCCTTGGTCCTAGCACGCATAGCACGCATATCACGCATAGCCGTATTTTGGACTCACAGGTCGCGGGAAATCGGAATCGTCTCAGTTTTCCGGCAAATCCGACCCTCTGCGGCGGAAGCGCTGCGCAAATTTTCGAATTTTGCGTGGCTTTTGCTAGAATTCGGAGTCGGTTCGGGATTTCGCCCGCCTTTAATTTGGCCCTCTAGTCCCCCCTATTCGGGAATCTCCGCGCTTCGGCCGGTGTGTCTGCTTGTGCTCGCGCACAAGTAGCGAATTCCTGAAAGCGGGTACTGGTTGCCACGCCAAACGTTTTTCGATTGGTTAATTCACGAGCGTGCCACGTGTGATGTTCCCAATGGGACTTTAGTTGTCTAGAATCCTCTTTTCCGGAAATCTCCGCGCTTCGGCCGGTGTCGTAGCTACTTGTGCTCGGGCGCAAGTAGTAAATTTCTGGATCGGCGGGTGCTAGTCACCACGTGTGTCGTGTGGCGCTTTCGGCTTTAGCTAATTAGATCTCACGCATAGCACGCATACGAATTCGATGTACTCGGATGGAGAAGTCGGTCGGTCGGGCCGTCGTGGGGAGGGTCGGGCCGGCGCCGCCCCCGGCTCGGCCGTAGGGTCCGGTCAGTCGGGGTCTCGCGCTGCGGGTCTGTCGGTCGGCCCGGGCTCTTCGGAGTTCTGGGGTGCGGCTGGCAGATCGGACGGCCGGGATTGGCGCTCCCGTGAGAGGGGGGGGGAGTGCGGCGTGCGCTTGCACGCCAATACGGCGGTGAAGCCCTCGAGGCTACACCGGCGCGCACCCCCCTGAAGGCCCCTCCAGGGTTGTCTGGTGAGCCCCCCAGGGCCTCACCACCGAAAACCCCCTCACCAGCGAGAGTCAGTGGGTCTGAGCCAGTGTCCGAGCTCGCATTGAGCTCGGCGCTACGGCAGCCGGCGCGCCGGAAGCGTGCGTCGCCCGAAGCTCCGGCGCCGGCGGCAGGCGCCAGCTCCGAGTCGGACTCGGACCGCTCTGCTAAGGGGTTGAACCCCTCGGCAGCTCCCTTCTCCCCACTCCCTGCGCCCAGCAGGAGTGCGAGCAGTAAGTTCGTCCGTCAGGAACCGACGTCGGGACCGGCAGCGCCCTCCCTCTCTCCCCTCGTGGGGGGCGAGCAAGGAAATTTCATCAGTGCCCCAGGGCGCTTTGAGATTTACCGAGCCGGTGACTGGAGCCCACCTGCAGAAGGGGGGTCTGATGATGTCCGGCGCCCAGAGCGGCTGGACGTCGTCCAGTCACGGGGGCACGAGTCTCGCATCCGGCCCAATCCGGCTTGGAGAGGAGAGCGACGTCAATCCATGCTCGCATTGGCCATCCGTCAATGGAGCACCTGGGCGCTGGACTCAGCGCAACGACGTGCAAGAGTCTCCCTGCCAGCTCGTCAGCGCGCAACTGCGCGACTTGCTTGGGTCGCGTGGAAGGCCAGAACGGACCGGTCAGTGCATCAGCGCGAGCTCCAGCGCCTGGCATTCCAAGCGTGGAATGACGTCACCCAGCAGGTCGCCCAACTTCAGGGCCTGTTCGTCAGAGGCAGTCGGCGCCGAGTCGAGTCCGCGTTCGCGGCATGGCGCCAGCGTGTCATCCAGACACAGGGTCTGTGGCGCAGGGGCAGACGTCAAGCTGGAGCCGTCTTCATGGCATGGCACCAGCAGACGACGCTCTCCAAGGAAAGGAGCACCTGGTGGTTGGAGCCCGAAGACACCGGATGACTCAGATGGTCAAAAGGTGTCTCCACGAGTGGCGCCGACTCCCCAGGACGACCCCAGTCAGCTCGGACTCGTCCCAGGGAACGAGTGCCCGCCGTCCAGTAAGGAAAGCGGGAACCTCATCCGGTGTCAGCTCTTGCTCGGATTCCGACCAGGAGTCTTTGTGGCAAGACATCCGTCGAGGCCTAAAGCGCCTGGGGAAAGACCACCTGCTGTCAGGGGTAATGTGGTTCCAGCTTAAGGACCATGGGCTCTCCGAAGACGGCGCTTATCGCCTGGAGATCCACCAGCAGGCAGTCTCCGAGTCCAAGAGGTTGATGCAGCAAAAGCGTGAGGACCCCCACAACTCCCTTGGGAGGTGTAGGTTCTCTGCCTTTGCCATCAACGTCAGCAGACCAGGGGAGATAGTACGCCGGGGAGTGGACCTCTGGGAGGTAAGGAGGGCAGTCGTCGCGGCCGTCAGAATGAGCGGCCGCACCCGGAAGTCTCACAGGGGTCTTAGGAAGTCAGGCACAGCACCTCCGAGTTCCGCAGCTCCTGGTGGGAACTGGTCAAACCGGTTTGCTCCTCTCTCGTCCTCATCGGAGGAGGAGCACCCCGCGGAACTTCCAAGGTCCAGGACTCAGGCGCCTAAGCCGAGCGGCCCCGGTCGCCCGGCGCCTCGCACTCGGAAGCCCAGTCGAGCACCCTCGGCCCCGCGCCCCGGTCCGGCTTCCTCAGGAGATGCGTCGTCGTCCCCGGAGTCCACCTGGAGCAGGAGCAGTCAGGACCTGCAAGAGCTGAAGGAGGCCTGGCAGAAGGAGTCCCGAGCTCGGGAGGCAGCTGCCGAGGCTCGCCTGGAACAGCTGTCTCGGCAACTCCAAGAGAGCCAAAGAGCTGCCGAGGAGCGCAGGATCTCCGATCAGCGCGCTGCCGAGGAGCGTAGGGCCTCCGAGCAACGCGCTGTCGAAGAGCGCTGGGCTGCAGACCGGCTGGCTGCAGAAGCCCGGGAGACTGCCAGGCAGTTGGCTGTCGACGAGAGCGTCGCTCAGCAGGTAGCTGCTGAAGAGCGGCGAGCGTCGGCTGAGGCTCAGCTAGAGGAGAGGCTGCAGGCGGTCATAGAGTCACAAGTCCAAAGGCTCGCCCTGGTTCAGGCTTCGCCCTCGGGGCCCGTGGAGTCGGACGCTCGAGGGCCCTCAGCGGCAATGTCGAGTCCGGTTCAGGAGACGCCCATCTCCCGAGCGGGGCATGAGCTGGTAGAGCCCGCTTCCGTCGTCACCTGTGACGTCGAGAACCGGGACGTGCAAAGCCCGCCAGAGGAGTCACACACGGGCGTGGCATCGCTTCCGCCGCACGCATGGGACTTTGTTTCCCTTCCTATAAGAGTCTGCGACGCCCTCCGGAAACACGTGGTCGGGCATGCCAAACCGGGAATCGACGCCCAGCGCCTGTTTTACGACGCCGCTCGTAGGTATCGTTCCCTTGGTCAGGTCGCCGGGTGCTTGCACTCTGCCAGTCAGATCAGGCAATGCCTGAAGGCAAGGGTCTCGGACGAGGACAGAGTCCTCGGGAACCCAGGTGATTCACAGTCTCACGACGGCCTTAGCGCCCGTCGCAGAGAGCTGCGCTCGCTGCGGGTGCGGGCACGAGGAGAGCCCGGTGCGTATGTGGACGTGTCAAGTAGGCGCTAAGAAAAGTGTGGTGGCACTCCTAAAGAAGGTGTACCTGCCGGTGTGTGGGTTTTGCGCCGCGGACGTGTGGCCCGGAGCTTTCGACGACTTTCCGGCTGTGTCACCGCCTCCGCTTGCTGCGGCGGTAGACGCACCAGAAGACGGGGGGGGGATGGCTCCTCAACTTGAGCACTCGGAGCCACACGAGCTTCCGGAGGTGCCCGGTGCCAGCAGTCATGGAGGTCCCGGAGGCTCGGGGGGCGGTGACCCTGGAGGACCAGGAGGTCCGGGGAGTCCGGACGAGGACCCTGGCGGCGATGGGCCGGGTGAGGACGGGGATGGCGACAGCCAGTTCACCTTCGCGTCCTCTCGTTACAGGGAGCCCCGAAGCCATTACAGTCGTAAGGACGAGCAGCACGCTCTCAAGGAGGCCCTCAGAGCCATGGAGAAGGCAGTGGACAAATACCACACAGAGGTGGAGGGGTCGTCCCACGTCTTTGGTCGGCTCCTCCGATTCGTTCGGCAGGTCAGGGAGGTTCGGGAACTGGAGCCGGTACGCTATGCCATGGAGATGGCGCGTCTGGGCCCACTAGAGAGCGGGGGTGAGGAGAAGGTGTTGTCAGACCACTCCCTGCTGTCGGAAGTGGCCAGACACTGCTTCGGCAAACTCAGCTCCGAGTACCGCGAGCTTTCTTCGGTGTTGACGGAGGCTCGGGAAGGTAAGAACCTCACCCTGGACGTCATAGTGGTCCCCTTGGCGCAGCTGGTGATGCCCGACAAGGGGGAAATGGCGTCGATCGGTCCGTTCCTGCGTCGCGTGCGTCAAAGTCAGGACAGACAGACTCGCACGGTCCGCGAGTTCTAGGACGGGGTGCACCTTGCTCACGACATCGTGAGCATGCTGGCTGCCCACGAGCTCACCTCTCCGGTGCCGGAAGAGGAGCTGCTGGAGATATTCCTTACGGGATTGATACCGGAGGTAAGGAGGAAGGTCTTCCTTATAGCCGAGAGGAAAAGCTCTTCGGTCCTGACCCTGAGCCGGACGGCCAGTAAAGGCCGCCACGAACTCCTGACCTGGGCCATAGAGGCTGAGCGGGAGTTACGGCAGAGCCAGGATAAGACGAGCCGCTCGGTCCAGCTGCTGGCCCACGTAGATGTCACGGAGGAGCTGCTAGCCATGGCGACATCCGCTGGCACTCCGACACCCACAGGGCAACGACTCGGCTCCCCAGAGTACGAGGGCTGCCGTCTGTGCAAGAGCATGGACCATTATGCCCGCGACTGTCCGCAGGCGAAGCAGCGCCCGAAGGAGTGGGCCAAGTGCCTCCTGGAGGACACCCTGGCGTTGATAGGGGACGATTCGATGGATGAAGCTTTGGCTGCCATCGGATTGGATTTTGTCCAGGAGGACGCTCCCCAGCCCGGGGCGTCCTCCCCGCAGTAAAGGGCGCGGGCCCCGTCACTGCGGGGTCAGGGGGACAAAAGGGCCCCGCGCCGGCGTCCACAGCGATGCAGGTGCTGCGTGATAGGTGGAGAAGGTGTGGGAGACACCTTAGTAGCAGCGCCAGGCGCCACCTCAAGAGCCAGAGTCGAGTCGAGGAGTATGAGCAGGAAGATTTGGACATGCTAGCCGCCACCCGCACGGGAAGCCCAGAGCCTCCTGAGCGGGAACAGGTCGAGCAACGCATCCAGAGAGAGCAGGCGAACTTCTGGAAGTCCGCCAGAACCCCAGCAACCGCCTCAGTTCCGCGTCCCGAGGAGCCGTGGGAGCTGCTCTGTTGGATCACCGGTGCGGACACCCGGGATAAAAACCGGTCGAGCCACACAGTTGAACCACGGGCAGTCTACCAACAGCACTTGGAGAACCAGGGGTCGGATGTTGCGAGAGTTCGCGGGCACTGGAAGTTCAGGGCTCAGCGTTTACCCCCCAGAGTTAGGAAAGCCTTTCAGGCCCAGCAGCCAAGTGCTCGCCTGCGTTCCGCCATCAGGCAGGGCGCTAGAAAGGTATCTAAAGCTGGAAGAGTCAGAGGTCCGACCGGTCAAGTCCCTTGCGCTTTGGAGGGCAGGGCAAAGGCGAATGAGCCAGAAGCTTGGACCCACGACTAGTAAGCCCCAGTTGAATCGAGAAGAGTTAGATAAGCGCTTGAAGCGGCTCGTCAGGGTGCGTGAGTTCAATCGCCGACGCAAAGCCATCTTGGATCAGGAGTTCGGACGGTTCGTTCGCGTAGCCAAGCCCAAGCCTGCCGAGGGAGAAGAACTCTCACCACCAGAGAGAACTTCAAAGCCCAGTCGGCCGTGGTTGACCAGGAGCAGGGCTCGCCAGGCTTTGGGTCCGAAACGCAGACCATGGCTGACTCCTGAAGACAAGGCGCTTCGAACCTCTCGATTGCAACGCAAGTACGAGTTGGAGGGTAGGGACCCGGCTTCTACCTCAACAGAACGCCATGCGGACTTCCACGCCTTCGTACAGGAGGAGTTGGAAAGGGAGAATAGGGAACTTCAGCAAGACAATGAGCTGATGCACCGGGACGAGCAAGTCAGAAAGCACATAGCGGCTAAACTGGCTGCAGCGTCAGTTCAAGTCGCGGTGTCCCCCCCAGACTTCCCGGAGCGCAGTGCAGTCCAGAAAGCAGTCGCCATCGGCCTGCTAGCTGACGCGTGTACTTACTGCCTCCCGGACTGTGACTCCGACGCAGAAACGTCAGTCACCCGCCTGGACTGCATAATGCAGGACGGCGATATCAGTCCGAGCTGGTGTGAGTCCCTGGCAGCGGTGTCCTCGATGGGAGCGCGCCCGAGGAGTTTCGACAGGCACAGTCGCACACCGACGTTGTTGCTGTTTTGGGCCTGGATTGCGGGCGTCAGAGTCAAGGTGTTGGTGGATTCGGGAGCGTCCACCAATATTATCGCAAAGAGTACACTGCAGAAGCTCACCGGCGTCAAGCCGGTGCGCCACGAGCAAGCCATGCGGGTTCGGGTGGCTGACGGCACCACGTATGATGCTAATTCCTGCATCAGGCCCAAGCTCCTTGCTGAGACGTCAAAGGGGTCATACGGCCAGCAAGTTGAGCTTCGGGTAATGCCCCTCGACCTCAAGGTGGATGTCATCCTGGGAGGTCCTTGGCTGGCGAACCTTTCCCCGGTTACACTGGATTATAAGAACTGGGGTTCGGTCCGGTTCACCAAGGGCAGGGAAGAGGTCGTCATCACCGGCTGTTCGCCGGGGTCCCCGGACCCCAGTCGGTCCAAGGACACGGCAATGGCACTGGTACAGGGAGTCCTTTTGAGCCAACGTCGAGCTCGCCGGGACCTGCGGACCCTCCGAAACAGAGAGGAGCAAGCTTTCGTCGTCTACCTCGGCCCCGATGGGACTTTTGGCGCGTTGGCCTGCAACAAGGGGGGGGGAGACTCCGACGAAGATTCCCCCAACGATGTTGTAGCAGGCCTAGCGTCAGAACCCTCCTCCGGGTCCGAGGATAGTGAAGTCAGCGTGCGTCCCAGCGCAACGGTGCCGGACGGAGCAGAGGAGTCTGAGGGGCCGGGAGGGTTGGTCTCGGACAGCTCCGAGTCCGGCTACAGTGACGTGGAAGGAGCGTGTCATTTGCAGAGAGTAGGGGCGGTGGTCGAGGATATTAGGCCACAGGGGTTTGCGAGTACGGTTGACGAGGCCGGGGATCATCCTGACCCTCTTCGCGTTTTCGCTAGCAAGCAGGAGGCGAACGGAGCATTTGCGTTGCTTCCGCCAGCGGTGCGTAGACAGGCGATAGAGGATCACGCGGCCGGGAAGCCACCCACCTGGCACGCTCAGGCGGCCGCGGCGCTCCAGCAGGGCCGGGGTCTGGTCGCGGAGCGACGACCCCGAGCACGGCGTAAGCGAGTGCGTTGGCGTGACCAGGTCGCAGCAGTCGGTCAGCCTGGTGCTGAAGGTGGCCCCTCCGCTGGGCAGCCGCCGAGACCAAAAGGTCCCACCGTCCCAAGCCCTCAGAAGCAGAGGTCGCGAGCCTCGGCACCAGTCGTGCCGCCAGACACTACCCCGCCGCCAGCTCCGCAGACCACAGACCCGCCAGTACCAGCCGTCCCACCAGTCACTACCCCGCCGCCAGCTCCACAGACTGCTCAGGCCTCCCCGGAACCGCCGGAGGACGAGATAGACGAGACGGTGTCGCCGGAAATCTGGCAGCAGCTTAGGGACCTGGAAAAGGAGTTCGCAGATGTCATTTGCACCGAGCTGCCAAATTCGGTCCAGTCAAGGGAATTCAAGTCCGGCATCCGGCTCAGGCCAGATTGGAGTGGGAACGCCCTGCACCGGCGAGGGTACAACTTGTCGCAGGAGGAGTTGCGGCAACTCCGGCAACAGCTAGATGAACTCTTAGCCAAAGGGTACATACGACCCTCGGCCTCTCCGTGGGGCTGCCCCGTGCTGATGGTCCCCAAACCAAGTAATCCCAAAGAGTTGCGTCTAGTCATTGACTACAGACAGATCAATGAGATCACGATCAAGGATAAGTACCCCCTCCCGGATGTACAGAGTCTCTTAGATGACCTACAAGGGGCTACCGTCTTCTCTACGATGGATGCCCTTTGGGGATTTTGGCAGGTCCCTATGAAAGCAGAGGACGTGGAGAAAACCGCAATGACTACGCACTTTGGAGCGTACGAGTGGTTGGTCATGCCCATGGGATTGTCAAACTCCCCAAGTACCTGGCAAAGGATGATGACCCAGTACCTCGGGCACCTACCCTTTGCAGAGTATTTGTAGATGACATCATGATTTTCTCAGCTGAGGTTCCGGGTAAGAGCGCCCATGAGGTACACCTCGACCACCTCCGCCAGGTCTTGGAGGCATGTCGAAAGAATTCCGTCTATCTTAAAAAGTCGAAAGTCAAACTGTGCAAACGAGCAGTCCGGTTCCTAGGGCATGTGGTGGATCGGGATGGATGCCGCCCACAGCGGGATAAGGTTGCGTCAGTGCGCGACTGGCCAGACCTAGAAACTGTCACACACGTGCGACAGTTCCTGGGCATGTGTGGCTTCTACCGAAGGTACATCCAGAACTTCGCAGACATCGCGTACCCACTGACCCGCCTCACCAAATCCGGCGTGGACTGGACCTGGGGCGAGAATGAAAAGGCAGCATTTAAACAGCTAAAAACTGCTTTGATCTCCTCCCCAGCCTTGGCCCTACCCGATCAAACGGGCGCAGCAGACGGTTCCAGACCCTTCTTCGTACAGACAGATGCCAGTGGAGTAGCACTAGGGGGTGTACTCATGCAGGATCAGGGACGAGGCTTGCAGCCCTTGGCCTTTGAAAGCCGGCAGTTCTCCAGCGCAGAGCAGAACTATCACGCTGGGGAACGGGAGCTTTGTGCCATCCATCATTGTACCACGGTCACCTGGAGACATTATCTGATTTTTACATCATTTAAGCTCATGGGAGACCATAAACCCCTCCAGTGGCTCTTCGCCCCAGCTAGGGAGCTCAGCCGACGTCAGGCTCGCTGGTACGAGGACTTGGTAGAAGTAGGAGTCCATCAGATGGAGCACGTGCCAGGGCGCTGTTTGGTAGTACCAGATGCGCAGTCCCGGCGACCAGACTATCAGGAAATGTCAGCCAGAGAAGGTTTGAAGGAAAAAGGGATTGTGGATCGCGCCACGGATGGGCCCAGAGACTCCGCACCGATAGGCAAGGGGTCCGAAGAGGACGAGGATCCTACCTCTGTCCTCGGGGCAGTGGATCGCACCACCGATGGACCCGAGTACTCTGAGCCGAAAGGCAAGAGATGTGAAGAGGACGAGGATCCCACATCTGTCTTAGGCGCCACCTTCGAGTATAGTGATTCCGAGGACGAGTCCTTCCCTCCCACCAGTCCGGCACCGGTCATTGGTGAGCTCACCCATCTGAATGGGCTCACGTGGGTAGAGTCGCCGGCCCTCTGGCTGGACGCAGCTGCCACCCTAGCAGTAGGCGAGAAGTCCTTGAGGGATGCCGAATCGCTAGCAGTCATGACCAGAGCAGACCGAGCTAGGGAACAGGCCACAGCAGAAGTCCAGAGTCATCCGGAGAAAGGAGCACCGGGGACCGACGAGTTCCCCCATACTGAGACCCAGAGTCATCCAAAGGCAGCCGGAAAGGTACCTGAGCCCGTTAAGCCCCCAGAAGGTAGCTCCCACTACGACCAGGTCGTAGATCGCCAGGATTGGAAGCTGATCAGGGAGCGCTTTGAGGAGATAGCGGCCCAGTACGGGATGTTTGACGTTGACGCGTGTTGCGACTCCATGGGCGTTAACCGGCAGGTTGACACCTATTGGACCGAGTGCTTGAAGGAAAAGTGGCGCGGGAAACACGTTTGGTGTAACCCCCCTTACACGAAGGATTCGGACTTGATAGAAAGAATTCTTCGGCATTTCCTTGCTGAGTGGCGCGCCGATCCGGAAAACACCTCGGCGATGTTCCTTCTGCCAGACTATGACGCTCCCTGGAGGCGGTTGATTCACCCCAAGCATGGGCTTCATCCGGTCAAGGTCTTTGACATGAAGGACGAAAAAGGTCGTCCCAACCACCTCTTCGAGTCCCCTGATGGAGGTCGGCCCCCGCTGTGCTGGCCAGTCCTTCTGGTTTAGGCCCCAGCAGCCAGCAGGGCAAAGCCCCGAGCGCCACCTGCGCGGAAGGACAGTGAGGCAGAACCCGACGAGCCTTTAGTCACTACAGGGGTTGCAGCAAAGGCCAGGGCAGCGTCAGGACCACTGAAGGCTGGTGAGTTCGTCCGCGCCTTGCAAGCGGAATACGAACGCAGCCTGTACCTCAGTTCGTTGAAAGAAGAACTGATCGCAGCCCCACATCAGAGGACAGACACATTTCGCATGGTAGACGACATGATATGGCGAGTGGCAGAAGGGCGGTATCAGCTGGTGCTAGCTCAGGATTCCCCCCTCAGAGAGCTGGTGATGCGCGAAGCACACGAGTCCCCAGCAGCAGGGCACACAGGGAGGGATAAGACACTGGACAGGGTATCCCGTCGTTTTTGGTGGCCACGCATGAGCAAGGATGTCACCGACTGGTGCAAATCCTGCGTCGTGTGCCAACAGACCCGGCCACGCAACGGGTATCCAGACGGTCAGCTTAACCCCTGCAAGTCCCAGTAAGACTGTGGCAAGTGGTTAGTATCGACTTCGTCACTGGGCTGCCCCGCACAGAGCGAGGGTACGACGCGTTTGCTACCTTCACGGACAAGTTGTCCAAGATGGTGCACGTAGTCCCCATGCTTTACGCCGACAGCTCAGCTGCACAGATCGCGCGCATGTATTTCGACCAAGTGTGGCGTTTGCACGGCGCTCCCATGAAGATCGTCTGTGATCGGGACTCCCGCTTCAGAGATGAGATGCATCTCGAGCTACATCGGTTGATGGGAGTCCAGATTGCCTCTACCACGCCGTACCACCCGCAAGGTGATGGGCAGGCAGAGCACACAAACCACACGGTCGAACGCATGTTGCGCGCGTATGTCGACGCCAACCAGCACGATTGGGATTTGTGGTGTACCCCGGTCGAGTACGCCATTAATGACTCTCGTTCCGCCGTCGCGGGCTTCACCCCTTTTGAACTGACGTACGGTCACGCTCCGGCCTCTCAGCTGGACTTTTTCGTGGAAGCAGCACTTGCATCACGGAGAGGCCGAGCTAAGTGCCTATTCTACGAAAGGTGGGTTTACACACCGTAAGGACCCCTTACGGTGGGTTACCAAACCCTAAGTAAAACGATTATTTCAGCCCCTAAACTGACCCCCTGGTCATGTTCATGGTGGCAGGATGACTTTAGACACTCCCAAGAGGCATCCGCGAAGAATTATATCGGATGTATCCGGGTTTGTAAACCTGAAAACCCAAACCCAAACCGGCAAACCAATTATCGCATATAAATCGTGTCATATAGCGTAAAAAACCGTCATACCACCCTCACTTCGCGTGACATTTTGAGGGTCAAGATGGCCTCGAATGAAAATTTTGACAAGACACTGCAGAAAGAGCAGCTCGAGAACTTGACAACATAGGTCTCCAAATTTCCAAAGGGCCATCGAGGAAGGCCACATATCTACCAATATACAAAATTATGTGGTAACCCACCGTAAGCATATATGATCGGAACCCGCTACACCCCCCCACTTCGCGAGCGCATTACACACATGGGGCACATCGCATCCATCCATAGTATGTTCCTCAGCTTTCATTCAACTCATAAACTGTCTGAAAATCGATAGGTTTGACACCGTAGACCTCATAACGCCACCACTAGAGGCCGCCGAAAATTCCTCTTACGGCGGGTTAACCCACCGTAAGATTAGTAGAATAGGCATAAGGGGGGGAGGGGCGCAGCAGTATAAAAGGGTACAGCCCACGAGACAGCCCGCCAATTTGTTCGCCAGTTGCAGCTCGCTAGGGAAAAGCTGCTCTTAGCTCAGCAGCAGCAGATCGCCCAGTACGACGCGCGTCACAGGTCCAGGAGTTACGCGGTAGGCGATGAGGTTTGGGTGGACGCCACGTACCTCACCCAGCCGGGCGACCGCGGGTTGCACAAGAAATTGCTTAAGAAGCGCCTCGGGCCCCTTCGGGTGCTGGAAGTCTTTCACAGCGACAGGCAGATGGCCCTTCCCGCGAGCGATAGAGGCGCACCGTCGGCCTATAGGTTGCAGACGCCTAAGCAGTGGAAAGTGCACGATGTGTTTACCGTGGACCGGCTTTCGCCGGTAGAGTCGAGCAGCCGCTTTGTTGAGAGAGCTAAGGAGATTCCCCCTCCTCCGTTGGACGTCAGCGCCTCAGCGGGCGCAAGGAAACCCACGTCGAGAGGGTGGAGCGTTCGCGTACGCGCCAGCGTCAGGGTAAGAGGTGGACGGAGTACTTAATCAAGTGGACCGGAATGCCCCGCAGCGAGAACGAGTGGAAGACCCGAGAGGATCTGGAGTGGGACGGAGCCGGCAGGCCCGGCGTTCCCAACCGGGCGTTGTTGGAGTTTAAGAGGATCGAGGCTAAGAGAGTGGAGCGAGAGAAGCTTAGGGTCCGCAAGAGGCGCGACGAATCCGCAGGAGCGGTATGGACTACGCTCTCGGAGGAGCTCAAGGTAGACGGAGCAATGCCATGGGTGCCAGAGGAGAGGTTTGATGAGGAAGTAGGAACTTTCGCGAGAGTATCTGCTCAGAGCACCCTGCCGCCAGTCAACGGAGCCGCAGCACTTGATGAGAAGGAGCCAGTCGGCCAGTCTAAGATTCTCGTATTGTTTTGTGGGACCGGGTCAGTCGAGAGGCAGTTCACTAAGCAATTTCCCAACAGCGAAGTAGTTGCCGTAGACATTCAGCCCAAGTGGGGCCCCACACATTGCGAGGATATCATGCGATGGGACTACCGACAGTTCAGACCAGGACACTTCGACGCAGTCTGGGCTAGCCCACCTTGCACAGAGTACAGCCAGGCGAAGACGGTAGGCATCCAAGATTTGCGCGCTGCGGACAGGCGAGTTCGTAGGACATTGGAAATCATCCGGTACTTGAGGCCCGAAGCATACTTCATTGAGAACCCGAAGGGAAGAGAGCCCCACGGTTTGCACACGCGTCGATGCATGAGCAATCTACCAGCTCCACACCTCGTCACGTACTGTAAATACGGGACCGCATACAGGAAGCCCACGCACATCTGGACCAACGTTCCGTTGCGCACACCCCTGCGAGTGTGTGATTCCGACACGCCTTGCGAGTACTTCCGGCAGAACGGTAGGCACGAAAAGGTAGCGCAAGGAGGGCGCGCGATGAGGGCCGGAGGTGTGTTTGCGAAGGGCATGTGAGCGCGAGAGAATTTGTATGGGATTCCGTCGGCATTGTTAAAACAGCTTTTCCACAACCTGATCCTACATGAAGAGGTGCATGCATTCCTGTCTAAACTGCTTGTCAGGGAGGATCTGAGCGAGATGAGCGTTTTAGTCCCGTCAGCTGTTGTTGAGAGTGACCTGCCCGAGTTTGAGCCAGAACCGATAGCGTTAGCGGGAATACGAGCTGAAGTGACGATCATACCTGAGGGCGGATGGGAATCTGACGCGAGTGGTCTTAGCGATTAAGGGCGTTGGGGAGCTTCGGGAAGAGTGGTGGCTCCAGCCTTGGCGAGACCAGGCGGCAGGTGAGAACCTGGGTAATCCATCCGAGAAAGCAGTGGCTCTAGCCTCGGCACAGCCAGGCAACAGGTGGAAATCTGTATAATCCATTTGAGCAGTGGCTCTAGCCTCGGTATGACCAGGCAGCAGGTGAGAACCTGGATAATCTATCCAACCGAGCAGTGGCTCTAGCCTCGGTGCGACCAGGCAACAGGTGGAAATCTGTATAATCCATTTCACGAGAGCATTGGCTCCGGACCTGGCACGACCGGGCAGCAGTTGGAGATCTGGGTAAAAGCTCTACGCACTCCGAGGAGGCGGTGAAGGTTTAAAACCTTTCCTCCGGGCCGGCATCCCGAGAACTGTCAGGTAATTGGCAAACCTATTGTCATCCCCTGTAAGTGTACCGTGTTGGAAGGTTTGAAACCTTGAGCGTGGTAATGGATGTGAGACCTCGAGCCTTGGGGGAGCCTAGTAGTGCAGATGGCAGACCGGTGAGAGGCCGACCCTTGTGCTTAAGAGGTTGATCTCCTTACTGCGGTGTGTCTTGGGAAGTGTAGTGCCATCCCAGACAACAGGCGGCTGAGACCTGTATAATCATTCAGAGCAACAGTAGAAGATCTGTATAAAAACTTTACTGGTCCGACGTGGTCAGCGTGGACGTGACCTTCCCTAAGGGGGGGGGAGTTGTGCTAGGAGGCACGCACAAGAGCAAGAAAAACGGCTAAGTATAAAACGCAAGAGTACTCAGTACGGAGTACAGTAGGACCGATCAGAATGATGTTGATGTGAGGTGCCTAGCTTGTTGTACGGAGTACTCAGTACAGTTGAGTTATGGAAAGAGTTCCTGAATGTATAAGAACTCCAAGTGTAACCCGTTTCGGGGATGAGAACTGAACTGCGAATTGTAACATAAAAAGTAAGAGCCGTAACTGCTGTATATTGTGTATAGAAAGCATACACTTGAAAGCAAAAGCATAACTTGTAAGATTTACGAAACCGAAGTCTTAGAGTTGGCCAAACGTAATCATACCTCGTGCGGTCGTTTAATAAGTATAGATATAATAAGTCCGAAACCGTAAGGAAGAAACAAGCAAGAGTGGAGACTCCTACATAAAAGATGTACTGCTTACACGGTACCGTCGCGTCGTCAAATTTTCCGTAGCTATAGTTATCACCCCCGTGTTTATAGTGTAGAATGCGTCGCTTCCCTTCACGTCTAAGATAGTCTAGCAGCTCAGGGATAATAGTGTCGTTCAGTATATCGGCCACGGCATATCCGCATATCACTCCAAGTTCATCCCTGGGCGGTGTGAGATCGACGTCGGTGATGTTCACGCTGCGCTGGATCAATTTGTAGAGACTTGGGAGAATTTTCACATGTTTTCGGAGCACCGAATATTTTCCGTTCGATAACTGGAGGTCGTGGAACAGTGCGAGGGCCTCATTAACAGGCATGTCGTCCTGTTCGATGTCCTTTCCAGATGCGATACTGGAAACGGCCGAAAGCAGGCCAGCGCTTTCGGGTTTCTGCAAGTATCTCAAAATATGTTTGTCTAATTCACCACCGCATATTTTTTCCAGTTTCCTAGTTCGAAAGTCAAACATACGATCTTTGATGTCACTTGATCCCTTGTACGAAACACGAGTTGAATAGCGAGGTGCGTTCTGATCGCCGGAATTGAATTGTTCTGGAGGAACATCGGTCTGTACCGAAATCTCTGACGTTGCTACGCTAGTAGAAGTGCCATATAGGACTCGAGAAGTACGCACTCGCGAGCGTGCTGTTCGAGTCCTTCGGGGAAAGATTTCTCAATTCTCAAGCAGTCGCGGCGAAGATGCTTCAACACGTGGTAACGTGTCAGTCACTCTACCCGTTGACACGGACTTGCCACCCTTGCCACGCTTCGTCTTATTCTTAAAAACTGGTTTATTAATTGCATAATTCTGTTTCGGATATCCGAGATAGTTTCCGAGCACCATATCTTCAGCTCAGATGAAGAGATGTCGCTTGAAACCCTGCGCACCGAGTACGGTAATCTTAAAAGATGGTGCGTAAGGCATATATCGGCAACCAAAGTGAACCATATATGCCTTAGAACCGGCCTGTTAAGAGCACCTACGGTGTCCGAATTTTCAAATTTCAAACCAATCATCCTCGTCGGCCTTGCGCACAGCGCTTGGCCAACGAGCAGTAGCTCCCGTTCCACGTCTCTAGGCCACGTGGCAAAAAACGGACACCGTACAGCGACCCGTTGACGCCTTTTTAGGCTATGGTCAACGGGCCGAAGACTCTCGACCTCGCGAAGTGCGCGAAAAAAATACTTCATAGCTCGCGACAGGTCCGCTGTTGAAGTTTTGAATTCAAGAAATCTGGACGGCAAGAACCAGGTTCTAAAGGAAAAGCAAGGCTCGCGATCTTCGCATTCAGATTCTTGGTCAATTCTGTCACAGTCATGTCCGTCATAGATTATACGTAAATTACAGGATTAAAATTGGAGACGAATTGCCGTACACCTTACGGCGATTTTCATGTGTAATGAACTCTATTAAATACACCAACTTCTGACTCAAGATGCTTCGAATATACCCAGGATATAAATTATTTTGAACGATCTGGATTTAGCAAATTCTTAATCCGACTGCTTTCGTGAATGAAGATGATTGATGGGGAACTCTGGCAAACTGCCGAACTTGAAACTGTGCTAGGAGGCAAGCACAAGAGCAAGAAAAACGGCTAAGTACAAAACTCAAGAGTACTCAGTACGGAGTACAGTAGGACCGATCAGAATGATGTTGATGTGAGGTGCCTAGCCTGTTGTACGGAGTACTCAGTACAGTTGAGTTATGGAAAGAGTTCCTGAATGTATAAGAACTCTAAGTGTAACCAGTTTCGGAGATGAGAACTGAACTGAGAATTGTAACATAAAAGTAAAAAGCCGTAACTGCTGTATATTGTGTATTGAAAGCATGCACTGAAAGCAAAAGCATACTAGAAGGATTTACGAAACCGAAGTCCGATAGTAGACCAATCGAAACCATACCTCGTGCGGTCGTTTAATAAGTCAAGGTATGGTTTGCTGGAGGTCAACATTAGCATAAAAATTTGCAGATCTAGATCTCGAGATATATGTGTTTTTAGTTGGTGCTTAAGTATGGTTAAGTATGGGAGATCGCGGAACGGTATCGACCATAACTTCTTCATGCCTTAACCACTTGACTCCCCGAAGTGCATAATAATTATGTTTAGATAGGTTCAACCAACCTATTTATCAAATAAAAATATTTGAAAAATTTTATGCTAATGTTGACCTCCAGCAAACCATACCTTGAAGTGTAGATAGAATAAGTCCGAAACCGTAAAGAAGAGAAGAGCAAGAGTGTAGACTCCTACAAAATGGTAATTAGTCCGTGTTTTCACGTTGCTTCCCTGTTTTTTTGCGCGAATTCTGATCAAAACCACCTTGCCTCGCGTGATTAGCTAGCGTAGACCCTTTCTACGAAATCGAGAATGGCTGTTCTTTTGCTTGCGTTGCGCGGCGGTGTGTGGGTTTGAGGGTTCCAGGTACTCTTGGAACCGCGTTGGCGTGGAGGAATCTAGCCCAACGACAATCCTTTTGAGGCGCGCGCTTGCCTTGGCGAATTGCCTTGCCCCCTTGATGGTTTCTTGAAATCTAGATCTTGTCGCTTGGGGTGGTGTTCGCGTCGGTGGGTGTGTGTTTGGTGGTTTCAGGTGCCCCTGAAGCCAAGACCGTCGTGAATTTCTTTTCGCACGGTAAATTGCGTGAGAGCCCTCACGTGGCAACCCTTGTTTGCGCATGCATAACGCATATGTGGCACGAGCGGTTTGGTTCTAGGATTTAGGCCTCAGGCTTCGGAAATTTAGGAATCGCGTGGATTTTTTTTGGCAAAACCGACCCTTCGCGGCGGGAGCGCTGCGCAATTTTTTACAAATTGTGCGGCCTTTGCTAAAACGTCCTCGTGTTTCTAGATCGCGAATGTCCTAGGTGTTGTACCCTCTAGGCTCGGGAATTGCCGCGCTTCGGCCGGTTTGTGACGCGCCGCTGCCCCGCCAGGCACACCAGACGCATGGTGCCTGGGGGTAGCGCGCAGCGTGTGCACCGCGTCCAGGCGCATCGGGCCTCCTTGCAGAGGTTGATGCGTGTGCCTGGGAGCAGCACACCGCGCACGCATGCCCCGCCGCCGAGCGCGGAGCGCGGCACCCACACTCGGGGTGCTGATGAGGCCGGCGAGCCCCAAGCTCCGGGCGAGTGCACCCGTCTCGACGGGACGCATCGCCACGCGCGTGCAAGGAGGCCCACTCTTGCATGCGTGTCGCCACGAGGTGAGCACACCGAGGTGCTCACCCGCGACCTCCCCTTAGGGCCACCGAGAGGAAGCGTCCGGGAGCGGACCGCTTTTCTTTTGGGGGGGAGAGAGCGCGCCGCGAGTGGCAGATGGCAGCCACCGCGAGCGCGCCAGGCGCACCGCCATGAGGCAGCAGCTCTCGCTGTGCTGTCTCGGGCTGCGTGACACCGCCGCTGCCCCGCCAGGCACACCGGACGCATGGTGCCTGGGGGTAGCGCGCAGCGTGTGCACCGCGTCCAGGCGCATCGGGCCTCCTTGCAGAGGTTGATGCGCGTGCCTGGGAGCAGCACACCGCGCACGCATGCCCCGCCGCCGAGCGCGGAGCGCGGCACCCACACTCGGGGTGCTGATGAGGCCGGCGAGCCCCAAGCTCCGGGCGAGTGCACCCGTCTCGACGGGACGCATCGCCACGCGCCTGCAAGGAGGCCCACCCTTGCATGCGTGTCGCCACGAGGTGAGCACACCGAGGTGCTCACCCGCGCCCTCCCCTTAGGGCCACCGAGAGTGAAGCGTCCGGGAGCGGACCGCTTTTCTTTTGGGGGGGAGAGAGCGCGCCGCGAGTGGCAGATGGCAGCCACCGCGAGCGCGCCAGGCGCACCGCCATGAGGCAGCAGCTCTCGCTGTGCTGTCTCGGGCTGCGTGACGCGCCGCTGCCCCGCCAGGCACACCAGACGCATGGTGCCTGGGGGTAGCGCGCAGCGTGTGCACCGCGTCGAGGCGCATCGGGCCTCCTTGCAGAGGTTGATGCGCGTGCCTGGGAGCAGCACACCGCGCACGCATGCCCCGCCGCCGAGCGCGGAGCGCGGCACCCACACTCGGGGTGCTGATGAGGCCGGCGAGCCCCAAGCTCTGGGCGAGTGCACCCGTCTGGACGGGACGCATCGTCACGCGCGTGCAAGGAGGCCCACCCTTGCATGTGTGTCGCCACGAGGTGAGCACGCCGAGGCGCTCATCCGCGCCCTCCCCTTAGGGCCACTGAGAGTGAAGCGTCCGGGAGCGGACCGCTTTTCCTTTGGGGGGGAGAGAGCGCGCCGCGAGTGGCAGATGGCAGCCACCGCGAGCGCGCCAGGCGCACCGCCATGAGGCAGCAGCTCTCGCTGCGCTGTCTCGGGCTGCGTGACGCGCCGCGGCCCCGCCAGCACACCGCACGCATGGTGCCCGGGGGCGCCGTGTGCACCGCAATCCAGGCGCACTGGCCTCCTTGCAGAGGCGGGATGCGCGTGCCCGAGCGGCACACCGCGCACGCATGTCCCGCCGCCGAGCGCGGAGCGCGGCACCCACACTCGGGGTGCTGATGAGGCCGGCGAGCCCCAAGCTCCGGGCGAGTGCACCCGTCTGGACGGGACGCATCGTCACGCGCGTGCAAGGATGTCCGCCCTTGCATGTGTGTCGCCACGAGGTGAGCACGCCGAGGCGCTCACCCGCGCCCTCCCCTTAGGGCCACCGAGAGTGAAGCGTCCGGGAGCAGACCGCTTTTCCTTTGGGGGGGAGAGAGCGCGCCGCGAGTGGCAGATGGCAGCCATCGCGAGCGCGCCAGGCGCACCGCCATGATTGAGGCAGCAGCTCTCGCTGCGCTGTCTCGGGCTGCGTGACGCGCCGCTGCCCCGCCAGGCACACCAGACGCATGGTGCCTGGGGGTAGCGCGCAGCGTGTGCACCGCATCCGGGCGCATCGGGCCTCCTTGCAGAGGTTGATGCGCGTGCCTGGGAGCGGCACACCGCGCACGCATGCCCCGCCGCCGAGCGCGGAGCGCGGCACCCACACTCGGGGTGCCGATGCCCCGCCGCCGAGCGCGGAGCGCGGCACCCACACTCGGGGTGCTGACGAGGCCGGCGAGCCCCAAGCTCCGGGCGAGTGCACCCGTCTCGACGGGACGCATCGTCACGCGCGTGCAAGGAGGCCCACCCTTACATGCGTGTCGCCACGAGGTGAGCACGCCGAGGCGCTCACCCGCGCCCTCCCCTTAGGGCCACCGAGAGTGAAGCGTCCGAAAGCAGACCGCTTTTCCTTTGGGGGGGAGAGAGCGCGCCGCGAGTGGCAGATGGCAGCCACGGCGAGCGCGCCAGGCGCACCGCCATGATTGAGGCAGCAGCTCTCGCTGCGCTGTCTCGGGCTGCGTGACGCGCCGCTGCCCCGCCAGGCACACCAGACGCATGGTGCCTGGGGGTAGCGCGCAGCGTGTGCACCGCATCCAAGCGCATCGGGCCTCCTTGCGGAGGTTGATGCGCGTGCCTGGGAGCGGCACACCGCGCACGCATGCCCCGCCGCCGCGCGCGGAGCGCGGC
>LGRX02004177.1:0-71454 GCA_001247695.2 Cymbomonas tetramitiformis | reverse complement strand
CCTGCGCTGTACCCCATGGCCACTGCCTTCTCGTCCAGGTTAACCTCTCTGGTCTCCCCCACTTCATCATCATCTCCCTCCCTCACCACTGTGCCTGCGCGAGGCGCGCGAAAAGCACGAGAGTTTTGCGTCGCCAAGATGGTTGGCAATACTCTCATGGGCTCCCCTACAACGTTGGCGGTGTAGTGAGGCTTCCTGTCTCCTGTGACGACCCTGCGCGGCTTCCAGCCTCGCTGCAGAATATCGCGCACGTATCTGTCTGGTGGTCTGTCCACCTGCTCCATCACCAGATTGAACTGCTGATTCTGGAACAGATTGCTCCAATAAGCTCGTAGACGATGCGCGTATGATCCCGCGCGCGCCGCGTCAAAGGACACCGGCTGGCCCACCACGCTGTTGATGATGGGGAACACCTCCTTCCTGATCTTCGAGTTCTCCCTGTGTGACAGCGGAGAAACGTTTTCCAGCACATATGCTGGCGGTCTCTGAGGTTGCAGCTGTTGCAGCGTGGAGAGGACTCGCACTGCCTGGTAGAACAGTCTGCTGTGCCTGCCCTCCAAACCAGCCAGCTTGCCAGCTGGTGACAGGTCCTGGCATGGATATCCACACACCATGACCCACTGCTCTCCACTCAATGCCCCTGCATGTACAAGGTCAATGAGGCTGGTGTCTTCGATGTTGCTGGGCAGTTGCTCCAAGTGGGCTGCCTCGGCACGGAACAAGTCAGGATGACGGCGACTGAGCGCCATGCACCTGGCCCTGGCTACCGTCTGGCTGGACTTCGAGATGTCCTGGGAGAGGTACTTGTTAACCTTAACTCCGCAGCGCAAGAGCATCTCTAGTCCAGCACACAGGCCCCCACACGGCTCATAGCAGACCACGCCCTCTTCTCTGGCTTCCCGGAAGAAGCTCTTGTCAATCACTCTCGTGTCGATCATCTTCGGCACTTTGAGCTTACCACCCTCCATGGTCTCGTCGCCGTATATCGCTGGTGAGCCTCCGGAATGCATACCCCTGATCGGCCGTACCTGGCTGAGGGCATCCCAGGCGACCCGAGTCAACCTGCCCGAGCACCTGGCCACTTCCGGGTGGTCAGTGTCAAACATGACCCCCTTGTTGCACTCCAGCTCTTCTTGGTAGTGTACATCAAACAGTCGATGGACTGCACTGGTCCCCAGCTGCTCCCTGACCATGTTCTCGCAGTAGTTGGCCACCTGAGCTTCTGGGCTTACTTCGGGGCCAAGTGGTGGCTCCCTGGTCACTTCCCAGCAAATGGCGTCTGTGAAGCAGCGCATTGGCCTCTCGGCACGCCCCGCTTCCCTGGCTCGGTCCCCTTCACGGTCCAAACGGGCACCAGTCTCGTCTGCGGTGCTGGGCAGTGGATACCTGGATGGCACATCCGCGTTTTCATTCTTCGGACCTGGTCGGTACTGGACCGTGAACTCAAACTCCTGGAGGCTGATGGCCCAGCGTAGGTGTTGACCTTGTAGGTCCCCCTTCTCCATGAGTGTCGTGAGCGGCGAATGGTCGGTGATCAGCGTGAAGTGGATCCCGTGCAGGTACTGTCGTAATGTGCGGATGGCCCACACCACTGCCAGCATCTCACCCTGGAAGCTCGCGTACTGTCTCTCGGTTTTCGACAGCGAGCGGCTGATGACCACACAGATGTGTTCTACGCCATTCTCGTCCTTCTGCCCCAGCACTGCGCCAATGCCATGGTTGCTCCAGTCTGTGTAGAGGAAGATGGGCTTGCTGTAATCAATGGGCTTCAAACATCTCCCCGAACACAGGGCATCCTTCAATGCTTGTAATGCCTGGTCCTGATCCTTCCCCCAAGCTCCCTTGACATCCAACACTTCCTTTCTGAGCAGGTCGTTCAATGGTCGTGCCATCTCTGAGTAGTTGGGTCCCATGGGTTCCCCCACCAGACCTTTGTAGTAGTTCATGAGTCCAAGGATGGAGCGTACTCCAGTTTTGTGCTCGGGCTTGGGCAGCTCTTGGATGGCCTTGCACTTGATGTCCTGCGCGCCAATGGTGTTATAGCCGATGCGGTAGCCCAAGAAGTCCACCGTGGCTGACCCGAAGGTCGACTTGCCCGAATGCAGACGTATCCCTGCATCCCCCAGAGTGCGAAGCACGGCTTCCACATCCTTGATGTGCTGCTCAGCGGTGTCTGAGTATATGCACACGTCATCGACGTACGCCACCGTGCAGTGTTGCAGGTGGCGTAGCTCATAGTCCATGATCCTGATGAAGGCTGCGGTTGCTCCAGCTGCTCCAAACGGCATGGATGTGTAGCGATAAAGCTGGTTGCCCCACCAGAACGCTGTCTTGTCCCTGTCCTCCTCAGTGGTCATGGGAATCTGGTGGAACGCCTTGGTCGCGTCCAGGGTAGTCTTGAACTTGGCCTTGGCCACGCGCTGGTAGAGCTCTTCTGGGCGATGTGGTAACGTGTTATCCTTGAGCGACAACCGGTTCGTATTCCGGAGGTCGACGCAGAATCTCGTCGAGGTCCACTGTCCAGTGTCGTGATCCTTCTTCCCCGCGACCACCACGTTGCTGGCGTGTCTGCAGTGCTGCGAAGCCGGCTCGATGAAGCCATATTCCAGCAGCTCCTTGCAGTGCAGGTCGATGATCTCCTGCTCTCCCGGGCTGTACTTCCTCGGTCGTTGGTAAGCTACCTTAGTCTCGTCCTTGAAAGGGATGGCGAAGGTCGCATGTGTCGCGCCCCCATGGTAGCCTTGGATGTCCTGCGGCTTGTTGGCGAAGCAGTAGCTGCACCTCCTTACCACGTTGCGCATCTCCTCCCAATTCTCCTCGGTGAACTCGGGGTGTCCTCCAAAGGTGGCATTGAGCTCGGTGTCCAGCCACGCGGCCTCGTCCTTGGTGACTCTGGTCGTGCCCCCTGGCTGTAACGTGTCCAGCACTGTGTGTGGGAGCACCTCATCCTGCTCTGCCACCATAGCCTCCCATCCGGTGTCCCATTGGCGCGAAGACCTCTGGTCTTCCCAGGCGGTCCTGGTAGATCTGATCGGCGAGCTCGAGCACGTGTCCATCGTCAGCACGCCCTGAGGCTCCCCAGGGGCCACGACGGATACCCAAGCAGCCACCGCTAGCAGCAGCAAAAGTTTTAAAATTCTGCCGGTACCCACTGGTTTAACTGGAGGGTGAAGGGTCAGTATGCAAGTCAACATCTTCCACCCCCCTTGCATACGGCCCAGGCCTCCTCCTGCAGACACGTAGCCCACCAGCGCCAAGACTGATATCACATAGACACAGTGCGCCACTCGGTAGCAAGCGGCAGTGAACTGCAGGCGCTGCAGTCGAGCGGCAAAGCGCGGCTTCTGCATGCGCCGCGGAACAGCGGCCAGCGTAGCCGGCCTGGCGGCCAAGATCCGCTGGGCGACCGCCAGCGCGCGACCCACCTGAGTCTCCAGCGCGGCGAATGTGCCACCATCTTGAACTGAGCCGGAGCATGGCAACCCATGGTGGACAAGGTGGGCGCCAACCGTCAAGACGCACACCAGAGTGCCAACCATGTGTGTGAAGTGCATGGCGAGCATGACGAGGCAGAACCGTATCAACGGCACGTACCACAACCCACGCCGAGCGTGATGGAGCCCAGCTACCTCAAGAGCGCCCTTGGCCAACAGCAGTAGGTGCCTGGCCAGCGCCAACAGCACTCGCAGAGGCGCCTGTTGATGTGCCCATGGCTCGAGTGGCGTTGCGCGCACGGCCCACAACGCGCGTGCCATGGCTCTGCGGGGCGCCTCAGTGTGGAATGCCCAGCAGGCGACGACCTCACCAAGAAACCTGAATACCTCCATAGCCATCCATACTGCCATCACTGCAAAATGAGGCAGCTGCGGCCAACGCAAGCGCACGAACACCCCCACGAGCAGGAAGCACACCTGAGTGCGCTTCGCCCGCCTATCATTGGCGGGCTGCGTGCCCGGCTTTTCGCCGGGGCTGCTTCTCAGTGACGGGCGTGCCGGGCTGCAGCCTGCCCGGTGCCCCCTTGAAAAGGCCCCAGTGCGCTCTCCCTTCTCCTCTCCTCCCAGATCTCATCATAACTTTGGTGTCCCTGGGGAGCCCGCGACGCGCCCATGCCGGCATGCCGACTGCGAGACGCGTCCTGACGGTGAGCGCCTTCCTCGGGGCTAGGAGATCTCCTCCTGCGCTGACCAGCCCGTGGTGAACTCTGCTGTGCGGCACCCCCAGTTGGACTCTGCGGGCGCGCTGCAGGTTGGCCTGAAGGTCGAGTGTCGACATGCGCAACGAAGCCACTGGAGCGCTCCGGGCTGCTGGGTGCTGTAGAGCTCGGGGTTGATGGCACGTATGAAACGGAGTCCGGCTCTTGTCCTGGGACAGCCGGAGGCACGGCTTCAGTCTGCTGCGTGCAGACGGAATGTGCAGGGGATCTCAGAATGTCGTGGATTGAATG
The DNA here is from genome assembly GCA_001247695.2 of Cymbomonas tetramitiformis. NCBI lineage: Eukaryota > Viridiplantae > Chlorophyta > Pyramimonadophyceae > Pyramimonadales > Pyramimonadaceae > Cymbomonas > Cymbomonas tetramitiformis. The sequence goes on along the minus strand of LGRX02004177.1, from coordinate 67,010 downwards.
GTGCTCAGGTCTCTGTGCCATGTTGCACTCCAAGCCCATGGTCGATATCCCGCCGAGAACTCGGCCAGAGTAGGGTGTCGGCGTGGTCGTGGCTTGCGTGCCCATGGTTGATATCCCGCCGAGAACTCGGCCAGTGTAGGGCGCCGGCGTGGTCGTTCTCGCCCCAATCCTCGCAGTTGCGTGGGCAGTGCGAGGTCGTTCTTCATGTTCTCTGATGATCGCCTGACGCGCCTGTATCGATTCCGAGAGAGCCGCCATGGCGAGGTGGTTTGCTGCGACCTCGGCCTCCCTCCGCGCCAAACTGGCAGACAGCCCAACCAGTCTTTCACCGACGACCTCCACTTCATCTTCTGTCAGAGGCGACGGTGTCCTGGTGCGACCCGTGTGAGTGCTCACACCCTCAACAGCTGCGGGGTCGGAAGAGTATCCTGAGATGCTGCCGTCTTCCTCCTCACTTCCTGCATCCCCTCCCTCGATTGGGTCCAGGTTTCTCATGAAGTCGTTTCGAAGACGCTCCTGCACCTCTGCCCGACGTGCCTCAGCTAGCAAAGCCGGGCCCACCGAGGATGTGAACGCAGACAATGGTTCTCGGTGCATCACCGCCACCTTGTTCCAGGTCTCCCAGCTGCAGCAGTCAAACTTGCGCGTGCCTGAGGAGAGGTACTCCAAGGTGAACGCCATGCTGCTGGGTCCCAGCTCACTGTAGTAGCGATTGTCCTCAAAGAGGTAATACACGGCCTTGGACCGGGCGTTGGCACGGGTCTTGAAAACCCGTAGGGTGCCCTGCCGTGGGCCATCGCTCAAATGGCTTCTGGCGATCTCCAAGAGCTGAGTGCGATCAACCAGATGTGTCATATGTTTCTGCAAGGTGCCGAGGAGTCCTCCCGTGCAGCCTTTCGACTGCCCACCCAGAGGCAGAAACTCTTCCCTTTGTCCCACTCCTGCGGAGGAAGCGTACCGGTGCAGGGTCTGGTTGCTGAGTTGCTGCGTGTGCACCCCCCTTCCTCGCTGCGCGAAGGGCTTCCCGAGCTGGAACTCGATCTTGCCCATGAAGCAACGGTACTGGATGAGGAAGACCGTCTGTCCCTGCAGCGCCATGAACTCCGAGATCTCTCCCAGATCCAGCCAGTTGGCTTCTCCAGCTGTGTTCTCGCTGTGAGTGGGCGACTCCGGCTCGTAGGTGCCCTGGAACACTGCAGCGTGGTAATCCAACATGGCAGGGTCGAAGACGCCGTTGGGCCAGGTTTGATGCCGTAAACGAAGAGGTGCAGAAGATGGTGGCGGTGCGGAGCCAGATGGCCCTGCCTCATCCCCCCTGACCGTCTTCGACGTCTTGAGAGTCTTGGATGTGCGCACTGGAGGGTTTCTTCTGGCCCCATAAGTGTCCAGCGCGTCCTGTGCTTGCTCCTCTGTCTTGCATGCTCCGAGCATCACTCTCGGGTTGTCACCCAGATGCAGGTACTCCACGGCGGCAGCGTTCGTGCTAAACACCTCGCCATTGCCTCCTTCCCCATCTGTCACCGGGTAGAACTTCCCCACCTTGTCCGCTGCGTCTGACAGCGTGAGCTGCGGGGTCACACTCACCTCGCTCGCCACCTCCATATCGTACCTCACCTTCAGACGAGCTCGGAGGTCAACGATGTCCACTCGCTGTACGTACTTTAGGTGCTGGTACTGCCAGCGCTGGTCCTTCTCATAGTAAAAAGGCAGCTGGAACTCGCCAGTCATCTTGCCCATGGGGTTCATGATGGTGACGCCTTCCATGGTGTGACGTACCATGCGCTCCATGAGATCCCATTGAGCGCGAGTGTGCTCGCTGAGTACGCAGAACTGGCGCGCCACCTTGTCCCACATGAGCTTGCCCGTCACGACTCCTGGGTACGTCTGATGGGTGTTGAGGACCTCCTGAACACTCGCCATCGTGTACCTTCCTGCCTCCCGATGGGCACCACAGTCAGGGAGTGGGACCTGGTCGTTGTCCTTCTTGCCGCTCGGCCTCGTGGTCCAGGTTTCTGAGGGTATCTTCGTCTCCTTGTCAACCTTCTGGTCCACCAACGTAAAGTCGGGCCACAGTAGCTCCGTCTCCAGGATGGTCTTGTATTCTCCACATCGCGGGAACTTGACCTGCACAAATTCTGCGTCTACACCACCTCCATCACCCTCTTCGCAGAGTGTGCACAGACGAGCATAGCCCGTGCGGTCGATGTACAAGCGCTGCTGAGACCAGCTACTCTCCTTGTCTTGGTAGTCCCACGGGTTCACTGCCATGCCCCCCATGGCTGTACGCTGGCCAGCTTGAAGGCAGCTTCGCTCTCGGCCTCCTGCCTCAGCGTGAGGTCTGGATAGCGAGGGTCTGACTGAGTTGTGGTCAGGCTGGCTTGAGTACGGGACTCCCTCGCATCTGGCTCTTCCGCACTGGACCACTCACCCCTGGTCGCCACATTGGCTTCCCGCTGGCTGCGTGATGATGCTTGTAGCATGCCCAGCATCTGGTCTGTCAAGGACGTACCAGGCGGAGGAGGTTCGTACGTTGCGTTCTCGGCGTGTAAGCTGACCCGCCCAGTGAGCTCGACTTGCATCATTGAGCTGGGTTTCAAGAAGCCTGCCTCCACCATGGACTGGCAGCGCGCCTCGAGCCTCTCCCTCTCATCCGAGTTGAACCTTCTCAGCCTCATCTCCTCTAGCCATGACGCCAGGCTCTCCATCAGCTCGGGGTGGCAGCGCGAGAATGCACAAGGTGCAGGCGAACACCTTTCCCCTGCGAGGGCCAGACGGTCCTCTCCCCTCGTGTCCAGGGACACTGCTTCACGTGGTGGTAGCTCGCAATCATCAAAAGCGGGGGCAAGAGCGCGCGCTGTCGTGGCATCAACGTCGAAGATCTCGGTCGCCAGGCACACTCTCGGGTCTTCATTCCGCTTGCTCCTTGCATCGACGGGCGGCGTCAACTCGATCAATGGCAACGTGACCTTCTCCTTCATACCCAGTGATACCGCGGCCTCAGAAGTAGCAATGCCTCTGTAGAGGTCGATGGTCAACTTGAGGGCGTTCTTCAGGGGTCCAGTGCCCACCAAGAAGTCCCACGTCGTGTCATTGGTGTAGGTGACGAAGGCGTGGAGCCGATGCAGAGTCATGTACGGCGTGCCCGCAGCGAGAACCACATCCACGTAGCAGTACTTCGTGAATTCCGCAGGGCTGCCATCACATCTCGCCACCCTGGCCCCTGTCTCCGCATCAAAGATGGTCAAGCCCAACCTGTTGGCTGTCCTGATTGGGATGATGTTGCAGTTGGCCCCCGTGTCCAGGAGAAGCGCTTTGTACAACATAAGCAAGCCTCCAGAGGCCACCAGCGCCATCCCTTGTGCCAGAGAATCGTTCAGGAGCTTGCATACAGGCTGGACCTGCGCCATGGCAGTGAGCTGTTCCTCTGTAAGGCCACTGAGCATCTTCTTCTTCAATAGCTCGTACGCTTTAGCGTCCATGGTCCCTGCGTGCAGCTCACCCCTCTCGCTGAAGTCTCTCACCCCGTAGCTCTCCTGGACGGTGGCCGCTGCAGCTGTTACACGCACCGTCGTCCTCTCCTTCCTGGGCTGCTCCACCATGTCCTCCGGCATCTCATCCAGAGGAATCTCTTCTTCGTCACTGTCGTCGCCCGACTCCATGCCCGGGCAGTCATCATCCTCGTCGCTGGTGTCCTGGCAGTCTGCTGCTGAGGCTGTCGGCACGGGGAGCTGGTCGTTCTCAGCCAGTTCCACCAAGGTCTCCACACCCCTTGGAGCTGATATGCGACCTTCTGCTACGAGTCCAGCAGCTAGCTTGCGGAAAGCTGCTCCCAGGCTCTTGATCACGGAGGCCATGAGCTGCACCTTCCTCTGCATCTCGTCCGCCGCAGGCGCCATGGGCACCTGTGCGTCTGCCTCGTACTCCTCGGGTGTCTTCACTGGGAAGCCCCTCATGCGCTGGGTACTTCCCAGGGCTACTGCTGGAGCCGCCGTGAGTTCAGACTCCACACTCTTGCACAGCGTCTCGGGGAGTGCCCCCAGACCCAAGGTGTTGAGGGCGCTCGAGAGCTCCTCTTCGCCCATCTCCTCGGCCATGGCTGTGAGTAACTCGGTTGGAGGGCCAGACGACACTCCTACCCCTGCGCTGCCATGTTGGTGCGCGCATGCATCGACGGTGTGCGTCTCCCTCTCCGCGACGTGCGCTGCGACTGGTTCCCCGTCGGAGCCCTCATCCTCGGACAGCACCTGCGACTTCACGCTGCCCGCACGACTGGCCGTCTTCCTAGCAGCCACCATGCCCTGGTACTCTGCTTTCAACGCCTCGGGATTGCCAGTGGTGCTCTTCTGCTTGTCCTCTGGTGGCTGTTTGGCTCTGTACTTGTCCTTCTCTTCGTTGGACAGCTGCTGCCAGTCCGTCACCAGGATGCCCCAGTCAGAGTTCTTGAAGCGGTTCTTCAGGTTGTACATGCGCAGAGCGGCGTTCTCCGCGTCCCACCACTTGCTGGAACCAAGCCTGCTTTCGTGGAATCCAGCAGGCATCTTGACGTGTTTATAACCACTCCTGCACTGCTCGGGGTCGGACTCATGCCAGCCCCCTCCAAAGCAGCGCAAGCACTTGGGCTTGTCGTTCGTACGCACGCCCTCTGCTGGCGGTGGCGTCTTGTTGTAGGAGGGCTTCTTAGCTCTTTCGGCCACATTCACCTCCTTCTTCATCTTCTTAGAAGGTGATGCATCTACCTTCTTGCTGTTCTCTGGTTCGCCTGACTGTGCCACCTCAGAGGACTCAATCTTCTTGATCGAGTTCTTTATGGCCTTGAGGTCAAGGCCATGCTGTCGCGCCTCCCAAGTGGAGTACTGGCAGCCACATCGTCTGGTGATCTCCTGGAGGAAGGTGAGGATCCAAGACTCTGCATCGCCCTTGAGCTTGTCTTGAACCTCGACGATGGCCTCCAGGTCCTTCCAGGTCACCCGATTGGGTGGCGGGAACTGTGCCCTCAGTTGCTCCTTCACCCGCGTCTGGAAGATCTTGATGCGCAGGTTGTCTACGCAGTCCTCGATGAAGGTACGCAGCTCTTCATCGCTCAACACCTTCCCAGTGTTGAGCTGCATTTCCCTGCGTTGGCACATCTTCATGTAGGTCAGACCATCCTGCCCCACCTCCTGTGGCTTCTGTGTCAACAGATCCACTTTCTCTTGAGTCCCTTTCATCATGAACTTCTTGTCAAGGGCAGCGATGAAGCCCCTGAGCGCATAGAAGTACTGGGTATCACGGGTGCCATCACGTCCCGTCAAGCCTTTCAGGGAGGTTCCATCAGTCAGATATTCGTCGGAAACCTCCCCTTGGGTGTCTTGGTTTGTCACTGGCCTCGCTATCACCCACGTGGTGCCAGCGTTCATCTCATTGAAAGGGGGTCTAGCGCACGGGATGGTACCCTCGAGTGGGCCATGCTCGCTAGTGTCCTTCAGGACTCGGTCCATGTTGGAGGTCACTACCCCCCCTCTTTCATAGTTCTCGCGCCACCAGCTGAGAGCTTGTGAGTTCTCTCCAGCCAGACACGCAGGGACGATGTCCCACAGGTATTCAAAGTCAGGGGGAGTCTCTCTCAGAGTCTTCATCTGAGCTTCGGTGAGGGTGCCAGCCCCGGACCTGAGCCTCTTCCTGACGTTGGCGTTGTGCTGCCGTACGAAATTCTCGCACATGTCGGCGAACTCCCTCAGGAACTTGGGCCGATCTTCTTCCTTGGTGCCCGTGTAGTTGGGCAGTGTACCAAGGTTGACACGAGCGTAGTCAGTATACTCCATGTCTTCTTCAAAGATTACTAATGGCTCCTGGGCTTGGGCTTGCAGTTGGACTGGTGCTTGTGCCTCAGGCTGTACTAGTGCTTGTGCCTCAGGCTGGCCACCGGCAGCCCCTTCCTCTCCCTCCAGCTCTGAGAAATGCTGGCTCACTCGTATCGCCCTCTGGGCACGCCTCTCTGCCCGTTGCTGTTCCTCGCGGTCAGCCTTGGATTCCGTTGCTACCTTTCTGGTGAAGAAGAAATACTGGTGTGAAGGCTCTTTTCACTCCACACTTCCCAGCTTACCAGTACGGATGAATCCGTCCCTGGCCTCACCTTTCAGTGCTTTGCTCTAAGTAGCAATCACTGCCAGCATAATTTCGTCCACTACTGGTGAGCAAGGTTCCATCTGTGACCCGGTCTTATATTGGCTCTCCCAGATGTCCAGCAGGGTTGCCTCTGCAATTAGTGTCTCTGGTCTACGCAGTAAGTCAGTAGAACGCCAGCATAAGTCAGGTGACCACAAAGAATGCTGTCGTGAAGATGCCCACTGACTGTCCTGTTTCGCTCCACGCCTTCAGGCGTACCAGTACGGATGAATCCGTCCCTGGCTTTACCGTCTGGTGCTTTGCTCCAGCAGGATGTCACTTCCCGAAATAGCCCAGTACATAATTCTCAACGCTGCAATCATGTTCGTAAAATTAGCAACTGGTTCTGCTGTGACCGCTGTCGCTGTACTTCGCAAGACTGGTGAACTTCGAGTGTCGCAACAGCCTGCTTCACTCAACCTCTTCCAAGGCTTACCAGTACGGATATATCCGTCCCTGGCATCACCATTCAGAGGTCTCGTTCTTCAGGACTGCTGTTGAACTCTCAGCATTACAGACGACATGTCTGTAATAAGGCACATTTTTGTTTTGAAAAAGACTGTTAATTACAGTTCTGACGCAGTCGCACAAGGAGAAGTCCACAAATGTATATCTTTACAAGCATAAGAATACTGTATCTCATTAATTATCTCATAACACTGCTGTTTTCGCGGTCTCAAGCGAGTCCTGGTTATTCTCGGAATCACTGTTACGAAGGCAAAACAAAAATGAGCGTCTGCTCACTCTCACTACGCCGCCCTACTTATTCTCGTTATCTCCAAACAAGTGTAACACCCATCCGTATTTCCGTATCTCGTCACTGTCATAACTCCTCGCGCGTATCGTACTGCGCGTGTCATACGTTCGTCACAGAGACTGCTACAGCAAGTGTCACAACCCGGCTGAGGTACACGATAAGCCGTGGTTTGTGACAAGGTGCGAGCATCACCATCGCGTGAAGCATGTTCACGCTCTCCGTTTTTCATATACTGTCCACCATAATGGCCAATATATATATATATATAATAACCTCTGCTCCTTATGATTTGGAACCGGACCAAATTACCTTACCTTACTTACCTTACTTAATCAGCAAAGCGCGAATCCCAACGGGCGACACAGACGAACTTCCGATCTCACGATCGCCGACGCTAATGATGACAGTGCCATCTGCAGTCGCGTACATTTATCGCGACGCCACCCTCGCGTATATGGCATGGCATGTTGGGAAGCAAAAAGCGAAGCACTGTCGCGCACATGATCCTACGGTCAGATGGCCGTAATCACTCACCTTTAAGAAAACCGGAGATTTGGGTCAGCCATCTAATTCCACCAACTTGCGTACCCCCTGCCGCCGTCCATGGAATCGGTAAGAATTAGCAAGTATTTTCTTTCAATCAGCCAAACAATCTTAAAAGTCCAATGATTAAACACTTAAAAGGCGTCATTTAAAATTTTCACCGGGCGCCGCCATCCAAATTTCTTATTTTCGAGGATTCCATAACTCAAAAAAACCAGCCAGCTTTTCTCGACAACTTCGGTACCCCCCCCCCAAAAAAGCTGGCTGGTTTCTTATCGCCGGGTTTTCTTAAAGGTGAGTGATTACTGTAGTGGAGATCTCTTTTTGAGATCGATCCGCCTAGTATGGAGAAGCATCGGCATCCTGCACATCTCGTATCGGTGGTTTTGCATATAAACGATGCGCGGGTATTCTTGGCAAGGCACTAAAACTATAAAACAAAGTCCACGATACAGTTCTACAAACTTGGACGATTTGTAGATTCCACGATACAGGTTTAGCGCTCGAATCCTTATTCCTGAAATATATGTCCGTAAAGATTAGAGCGTACCGCTGGGATCGCGGGCTTGAGGTGGAGCTTATTCCACACGATCCTGGTAGAACGGTTTTCCCGTCTCGCGATGCGCACCTGTTTCGTCGTCACATCCGTTACCCGCAGGATATTAAATTGTATGGTCCGATGAATGTTTAGGGCTGTGCAGCGGGTGCGCCATGACTCATTCGATTGCTCAAACCGCGCATTATCGATCACTTCATGATCCTATGATCCCGCCTGTAACCTTGTTTGACACCTGTTGCGTATTTGCTCCGGAGACCCCGCCCGCGACGAGATAGTCGTTGATCGCACCGAAGGTGCTTCGTTTTCGCATATGCACACGACTCGACGGCATATTTTGTGCGTCGATTGACAGCGCTTACGCGAGCAGCAGTCCATGACAGTGATGGATGACCTAGACGGATGCTATACGAGCACGATAAAGAGGATTTTGCCTAGATATATACAGTTGACGCGAAGCTGCATACGCATACAAGCACCACATATACGAAGCGTATCTGGGCACGGACACGACCAACTTCAACTGTTCAAGCATCTCCATCAGCGCGGAAGTTTTGCCGTTATATTCGTGGCCTAGTTGCTGCGAGGCGTCAGTGTGCGTCCTGTTGTTGCGCTGGTCAATCGTGCCGGAACAACCTTGTTTGCTGTTAGCGAGTTGCTCTCTGTCATTAAAAAACACCGCTCGTATCAAATGAATAAACACATATAGGTATTATTTGACATCAATCGTATCTTCACTGCACAAGCCAAATTTGCGAGCATCGATATACTGCGGGCCAGGGAGCGCCAATTAGTTTAATCACTACCGCTCACGAGAAATCCGCATACCGACGTGTGTGCAGCGGAATTCTTTCGTCATGGCATCAATTGTTTGCGCAGCAACTTCAGGCCACATGTATGTAGCCACTCATCGGCAGTCCGGAATCTTACCGCACCAACAATGGAGAGCTGTCATTTCTAATAGTAACGGAATTCATTGGTCGAAAATCGCGCTGCATGAGTCCAATTGCCGATGTGGATGCCGCCGCAGTGGGCGTGGTCGTTCACATTACCACCGCGTAACATCTGAAGTTCGCGAGATATGCATGCCTGCCTTGTCAAGCACGATGACAACGGGGAAAGTTGTGGAATGGATGAAGCAAGAAGGCGATACAGTCGAGTCTGGGGAATGCATTCTCGTGGTGGAGTCCGACAAAGCAGACATGGATGTTGAAACATTTTCCCAAGGAACTCTGGCTAGTATTATCGCACCAGCTGGCAGCGAGGCAAAAGTTGGTGAATGTCTGGCATATCTTGCTGAGACAGAAGAAGATATCAAAATCGCCCGCGCACTTGCCGCTGGATTATCTGCAAGCATGAGCGAGCAAGAGCTGGACAAGCCTCTGCCAAAACAAGCTCATATTGAGACATCTACAGTCCCCGCGCCTAGCGGTTCGTCATCGTCTGAAATTTCTACCGCTGCTGCGGTTGCGAGCGACCCAGCAATGAAACAATCGAAATCGGCGTCATCGTCATCGTCATCAGGCATGCGAATTATTGCGACTCCCTACGCAAAGAAACGCGCCAAGAGCCTCGGTGTAACCCTGGAAGATGTGGTTGGGAGTGGTATTTCTGGGCGCATCGTCGCAGAAGATGTCGAATATTTTGCGGCTCAGCGCTCTGGGGGTGGGGCGACAGCCGAACACGTGGCGCATGATCCCTACCCTACTCAAACTCCTGTGTCAGTGGCCGCCCAAAGTTATGTGCATTCATTACCGCGGCCATCATCAGCACCGCCCGCAACTATTCAGTCATCCTCAGGATCATCGCTAGCGCCCGCCGCCAAAAGCTTTTCCGCTCGAGGTGGCATCAGCCACGTTATCCCTTTGACTGCGATGGAGTCGGCAGTGGCAATAAATATGCAACGCTCCCTAGACGTGGCGGTTGCAGTGGTCGCGGTGGATATTGAAATGACCCAATTTGAAAAACTGTATGGAAGATTGAAACCCAAAGGTGTGACTATCACCGCAATGTTTGCCAAAGCAGTTGCGAGCGCATTAACGAAACATCCGTTACTGTATGCGACGTGCGATGCCGAAACTGGGGGGGATATCGGAGATAGTGCAATTATATACAACTCACATGTGAATGTTGCAGTTGCCGTTTCGATGCCGAGTGAACACGGTTTGATAACACCCGTGCTCGAAAAAGCTGAGGAGACAGATATGTTTGAATTAGCGCGGAAGTGGAGAGACCTTTTGAAACGGGCACGAAGCAAGAATCTTTCTCCAAACGAGTATGCTTCCGGGAACTTCACAATTTCGAATCTTGGGATGTATGGTGTAAAGTCATTTCAAGCGATTCTTCCACCTGGACAATCTGCAATACTGGCTCTCGGAAGCAGCAATCCCATCGTTACTGCTGACGATCATGGATTCATCGGTGTCCGAAACATGATGACTGTGAATTTAACATTCGACCACCGGCTTGTGTATGGAACAGATGCAGCAGAGTTTCTTCGTACGTTACGGGCCATAATCGAAAATCCGGAATTGCTTACATCCAGCTAAGAAATGCGGGATTCGATGATGTAGGCTGTACGTAGCAGCTTTTGGTGCAACAGTAGTAGATCTCTTCCTGAGTATGCACATGCACATATCCACACACCTGCGCGCAAACATGCATTAAATAATATCATTGCAACATGCTTCCAGGGAGCAATTGCATTCTGTAAAATATGATCAATTTATTTGTGTGTAAACGAGCAAGCTTTCCAAAGCCCAGCTCAGGATTTGATAACAATAATATAGCGTGAATAGCAATACAGTAATACCGCACCTTTAAGGAAATGCTGGGTTAAGGAAACAGCCAGCTTTTCGGAAAAATGCGGAAAAGCTGGGCTGGAAAAAACATTAAGAAAATGTACCCAAATAAGGAAACGGAGGCTGGCTTCCCGTTTTCTTAACTTGCCGAATATTGAGAAATTTTCACGATTTTAGGGGGATTTGGGGGAATATGGGGAAATTTTAAGAAAAGCTGGCTGACGCTCGAAATGCATTTCCTTTTCGTTAGTAATTTCGGTAAGAGGCTGACGCTGGCAGGGGGGGGTCAGAAAAATACGGAAAAAGCTAGGCTGGCTCCAAATTCCTGTTTCCTTAAAGGTGCGGTATTACTGTAGCAAGCCGAATACTGCTGGAGTGGATTATTGTGATTCATAAAGTGGGACGATATTGCTTCGTATATTATTTATTTCAACCCCATCGTCGCGTGACTTATACACCAGTTGACGATATAATGTATATGTAACGGCACTCTATTTTTCGGGTATGTCTTATATGATCCATGGTCACACTTGACGTGCTTCGCACGAATACCACTGATGTGTCTACGCCATTTATCTTAGTACGAAGGCGACACTTCGGGTATACTATCGTATTTTTACCCAGTATCGCAGATAATTCATACGTGTTCTGTATCTCCACGATTGTGAATTGCCAATGCAGCCTTGCATGCCCCGTTTGTGCCGGTTCGTAGAAGTATGTCGCGCATCAAGTCGCGGTTCGTGTCTACTTTCGGACGCCTCTGTGTTTGGCACACGCGGTAAGTGCGCTGTGTTAAACCAGGGTTGATGTTTACTGTCGTAAAACATGGCACACATGTAACGGCGCTGGCAAGCTAGCTATTTGAACTATTGAGAAATTGAAGCACCAGAGATATAGGCACCTGCCGTGCCTGTATCTCTGGTCTTCTACCCTGGTGTTACGAGAACAGCCTTCGTAGATACATACATGCATCCTTTAAAGGTGAAATTTTCAGTACACTTCGTTTTGGCTTCCACATCGTCGATCGTCTGCATTTGTGTCGTCAAAACATCTCGCTCGTCGCTTCGGTCTCTCTCGTTCGCGTGTGCCTATAGCTCATTACTGAATATTATATCACTCCAAAAACACCCTCACGTCACATACAAATGCATTGACATGACACCGTATGTCAGAGCCATCCAGGATCTCCCAGGCCGTGACAAACACGACGCTTATCCCGGCGCGACGGGGCCTTTCGAGACTTGTGGAATGCGGCACACTATCATGTGAATAGTCGCGTGATGCATCCTACTATGATCTGAATACAGTATGCAGCGACCTTCGCTCATACATACAGCATATGTGCTTCACGCTGTGAATCACTTCGTGTTTGGCCTTGTATGCCCCGTCGCGCCCGGACACGCGTCATGATTATCACGGTCTGCTTTAACTATCAGATGCCTCTGTTGCTTGGTACAAATCGCACAATGCGTGGTGGTAAGCCAGCAGAGTGTAGACTATAGTACTCCATATGTAGTATCGGTCGGAATATTATTTAGGGATGACTATGACTATATGGTGTCACTAGTTCGATCATCGGCCTACTAGTGCCAGCAACTATATAGTCGTCTGACAGAGCCCATATGGCAAGCTACTAGCCGATATTATAACACTATTGTTTATTTCATGATCATAATTTCCGCTCTCACCCAAATTCACCTACCGCATATGCATCCTCCCGTAATACGTAGTACATTGTTATTATTATTATTATTATTGCCATATTCTAGTATCCCGTATCCCATGACGTCGTCGAAAACCGTGTACCAGTTCGTCTACGCCATTATTCTTGACGAAACTGACGAGTTAATATGTCGTGTCACCCACGAATCCTGGCGGTGATGGGTGAAAGGTATTTTTGATTGCGCAGATAGGCCCCCAGCGCGAATGGATGGAACTTTAGTATAACATGTGTGCAGCCGCTAGAACTCTTCCCGGTATTCCAAATTTGTTCATGCGGTCTGTCTGGATATAATCGTTCTTCTCTCCAAACCTTCGAAGAGCTTTTAAGGCTGGGTACATTGAGCTAAGCTCGCCATGACCGTTTGGTGAGCGACGCAGGTTTGGACAGTTACTTACGTGATGTCGTCTGCACGAACTGGATCGCGATGCAATATGAAGGCGGCGTAATAAGTAAGGATGTATGGATATACGTACGATTGCACGCAGGCAGGCCGAATGTATGGGGCGCTGCTGGCATTGCACGGTGTCTAGACGGATTTCAATTAAACTGTATGTTGATTTGATACTATGTTGTAAAAATGTGTGAATATTTAAGCTGCTGGCTCTGAAATCTTGAGCTGTTCCGGCAGCGTCGGTGCTCTTGCTTGCATCATGCGGCGGTGTATTCGTAGACTCCGCCGGGGCTTAGTTTTTGCTCTAATCTCTGAAAATGTTACTCTCTCTCTCGCTGACCATTGACCATTATGTCTCTTCCCTTGATCTGTACGGGGAGCACTTTGGTGCCCGTGCATGCATTTGATATTTCCCCACCAGTTGTCCGTGCCAGGGGTAGTTGGCTTTGGCTTTTCTGGGGTGCCCACGACAATGACAGCAGGCGGTATGGAAAACCTGATTGACGAAAAGTTTCATGCAAATACATGCAAGATACGATTAAAATAGTGATTATGCTAACAAAAAATCTAGAACATCTACGTACGTTACGGGCAATGCCCTGGGAATGTCGTGGCCTGAAAAGGCATGCATAGCACTACACTGCGCTCTCCCACAGTTGGCATGCAACTTAGATGCTCTTTCCACCGTCGGACTCTTGCACCTTACTGAGCCAGGGCAATCCCACGGCTAGTCACATGCTGGTTCCACCATGTGACATCTGCAAACCCGCCCGGAGCCCCCCGTCGTATGAGCTATCTACAGAGCTAGACAATCAGTCACACATCCCGTTGGCATGGCAATTAGCACGGAATGCCAACATCCCCCAAGGCGTATTCTCGGGGCGAAATTGGCCAACCCACATGTCCGAGGCGTTACAGTGATCATGCCAGAGAGACCACCTCCCGGGCAAGCTGTCATTTTCCACCTCTGCGTATCCAAATGACATCGATGATCGCGCATTCCTTCGATTATGGAATGGCAATGGCCTCAGGTTACAAGGAATGGAGGGGCGAGGCAAGGAATGGAGGGGTGAGGCAAGGAATGGAGGTGAGGTGCAAGGAATGAGGGGTGAGGCAAGGAATGGAGGGGTGAGGCAAGGAATGGAGGGTGAGGCAAGGAATGGAGGAGGGAATGGAGGCAAGGAATGGAGGTGAAAGGAATGGAGGGTGAGGCAAGGAATGGAGAGGTGAGGCAAGGAATGGAGGGGTGAGGCAAGGAATGGAGGGGAGAGGCAAGGAATGGAGAGGTGAGGCAAGGAATGGAGGGTAAGGCAAGGAATGGAGGGTGAGGCAAGGAATGGAGGGTGAGGCAAGGAATGGAGAGGGTGAGGCAAGGAATGGAGGTGAGGCAGGAATGGAGGGGTGAGGCAAGGAATGGAGGGGTGAGGCAAGGAATGGAGGTGAAGGTGGAGGGCAAGGAATGGAGGGGTGCGGCAAGGAATGGAGGGGTGAGGCAAGGAATGGAGGGGTGAGGCAAGGAATGGAGGGGTAAGGCAAGGAATGGAGGGGTAAGGCAAGGAATGGAGGGGTAAGGCAAGGAATGGAGGGATAAGGCAAGTAATGGACGGGTAAGGCAAGGAATGGAGGGGTAAGGCAAGGTGGAAAACGGGCACCTTCTGCTTCTTAATCATGTGCGTGACGACAAGGCTGATGATGCATGCCAGCATGCCGAGCAGATACTTCCAATCAAATGGCTTGGGGAAGAGGATGAAGCTGATGCAAATGCTCAGCACCTGAGGGTGGGGCACTGTCAGCAGCAGCAAGCTCTGTCGGGTGGGTCACCCTCTTTTCGCACACCATGGGTTTAAGCCACGCCTTGAGCAGCGGTCCTCCCACGCACCAAGGGCAACCAGCCTCTCACGCACTCAAGGCAGCCGCCTTACCGCAGGTCAGCTGGTAAAATATGACAAACTGCAGCAAATTGCTGTGCGCACATCCTTATTACCACAGCATGATATTGACACGTGATGGGTAACACTATGTTTCAACTGTAGATCCCGCCTCATCATTGATTCGCGCTTTGGCCTAAAGGCGCACCAACAGCCGTTGATCCCTGACGGAGCGAGATGACCATGCAGCACAGTGAAGTGCACAATCACTGAGCAAATATTACAATGCTAAGAAAATGAGAGGGTGAAAATGATGCTATTCCTTCAGTGCGACATTTCAATGCGAAAATAGGGTAAGCACATCGGGCAGTGGCGAGGTCAATTCACTGGAATTCGTATGCTTATAAGCCACAGAGGCCTCGATGAATGGCCAAGCAAGGACAGCCGGAACAAATTGCCGGGAGGGGTGGCTGCCTACAGCTTTCTAAATTGTAATTATACCACAAGGACTCTGCCAAATTGCATATCAACCGTGATCTCAGTGGTCTCGTATAACAAAGTGGTGACGGAATGAATCTGATAGACAGGTCTCTGTTTCATGAAGTTGTTGGCTAAAGATGGCATTCCGAATTCAGTTTTTTCGGTTACTACCTACTACGTTTGGTTCGGGGCGAGACAAACTGGACCGACCCACTGTGGGGCTGCAGGACAAGGCAGCCCACAAGCTGCGGGAAGAAGGCGCTGCGGGCACGGTGGTTGCCCCAAACTGGCCGGGCCGATCATGGCTCCGAGAGCTAGAGGCCCTCGAGGACGAGGTGGTCATCCTGCCATGGCGTTGGGGCCTGTTGGCTCCCCGCAGTCAGGGCGAAGCTGGGCGACTCGGGCCCTCCGGATGGAGCGCAGTCATGTTCCACTTGCCGGGCTCCTGGTGAGCCGAACAAGAGGCAGCGGAGGAGCCGGAAGGGCCGGTCCGGGACGACTGGCTAGAGCTCTTCCGGCTTGATAACAACGCCTTGCAACCAGGGTGCTGTGGGAAACGACTCTGCCAAGCGGAAGCTGCAGTTATGCATCACGACGGCCCTGTACGACGACGGAGGGATGTACAGGGGCTGCTCACCAGGAGCAGATGACACGTCTAATCGCGGAGCGGGAAGCACGGCGAGACGACCATTCCACGAAGTCGGTGGGGGATACCGCGCCGGAGGACGGAGTTGGGCTCGCCGCTTCAGGATCGGTGTTGAGGCGAGCCAGCGCATCGAGCAGGGGGCGAGCCAGCGCATCGAGCTGGGGGCGAGCCAGCGCATCGAGCTGGGGGAGCGGATGCATGGTGCTCTGCGGGAGTCGAAACGCAGCGATTATCACCCAAGGCAGTCATGCCTTTCAGAATGGTCTGCGAGTTCAAGGCGCACAGCTAGCTGCCGGCAACAGAGGAGACGGTCTACCTGTGTGTGCTGCTGCTGGATAAGGGCCGGGTGCAGGTGGCGTTGATACAGCTCCCCCTCGCAGACATCAACAACTATCACCAGGGTATGGTCTACGTGGGGGCAACGACGGCCATCCACGAGAGTTGGCATCTGGACACGTGTACGACTACGAATCGCTGTTGTGTTGCTATGTCCAATAGATAAAGCAAATGCATCAGCAAGTAGACTCTCGCTCTACGGAAGACAAACACATATTTGATATGCAGTGCACGTTTTGGTGTTGAGATGGTGTGCAGAAGGAATGGGGGTAAGCGCTGTCTGCTGCCAGCCTGGGAAATCGGCCGGCACCTTCCGCATGGATTTCACAATCTCGGTATTCGTGGCGCCGAAATTGTTGATGAGGGACAGCACGAACACCACGCTGACATAGCCCATGACGGCCGATGTTATAATCAGCATCGGTGCTGCCGTAGCGCCCACCGCCCCCTGCATCAGCCTAAGTTCCTCCGACATTCCCTTCCCTACCGCCCTTTGCAGCAGCAGCATGCGCGGCCGAGCAATACGAAAAACACCGCCTTATAGAATTGCCCATTGCATGACCACAATGCGCGGTCTAGCGATTCGCATGCAGAAACAGGCTGGGTTTGTGTGCTGAGTCGAGATCGGCGGCTCCCAAACGCGACACGCTAATCTATCACGCCGGTCAAAAGAGATCACACAGGACCTACGGCACATTGCATTCAGGATCCAACAGGGGAGACCCTACCCATGGGCTGCTCGATGGAATGCTCGAGTGCAGGTTGCCACTCGCCGCTCCAAACAAGCACCACCGCCCTGCGCCTCCGGACCCCACGCACCACTGTAAGGCACAGGGATCCAGGCCAAGAGAACAACAGTCTTCCATCACGGGCTGGATACCGGGCGAGTGCAGGCGACTGTTTGGCCAATCATGTAGACTCAGATGAACATCCCAAACCGCCATCCGAAGCAATGCCACACGATGGCGTTGAAACAGCATGGATCAAGACGAGTCGCAGATCCATCTGTGGGTGATGTACACTGTCAAACAGCTCACAAGCTCATCTGAGTGGCAAATCTTCATTGGAAATATTCGAATTGGTGGAACATCGGAGCCCTCACATCGTTTTATGGCTCAAAGCTTCGGCGCTTAAATGGCGTGCCACTCATTCTGATGTGGTGAGGTGGGCAAAAGGCCATTATGCCACGTTTGAGAGCAGTATCCAAAGACCCAAAATGCGCCGCGTGGAGAGATGCCAAAACAGCTAAAATCAAAACAAACAGCGCTCAGATAATCTATTGTGAGTCCTGTCCTTAACTTGCCATTGATTGTGGGATACTCATCACAGACTTGGAATGGTCAGGCTGTTAGGGTTTTGAGACCAACAATGGTTGCCGGGGATACCCTGAGTGGAGGTGAAGCTTGGGCAATAGCATGTCAGTGAGCAATATACTTGCAGTGAGAAAGCAAAAAGAAGGCTATGCAACGACACCTCAGTGGCAGGAACTTGAGGGACATGCAGGGCACTGGCAGGCATCTGACACAGTAGGGCGCAAGGGTGGAGCGATTCGGTAGCCACGGGGACATCCTCGTGCAAGACTCAAGGACGGACCCATAGATGGCTCCAAAAAAGCTGGCATACATTACCACCTCGGCCTGTGAGCTTGGCTGTACAGTGCACCCTCCCCCATCCGCGGAACCTCTCCCCCCAGTTCCATCCAGCCAAGCATCTCTATGCGGGTGCTCTGCCACTTTATAGGCTTGTATCACGTGCTAGCGCTAAGAAATTCCAAGTTTAAAGGGGTTCCAAAAGCTGTCATGAATATATTCTCATTCCAAAAATAAGTCACAGATTTCTTATATAAATCGAATGCATAGAAATGCTCGTCCCATATACCGTATCCCGGAACGTGATGACAAACGTCCGGGGATGTTAGGCATTGCCCACATTGTAAGTCCACGTGAAAGTTGAGCATCCTCCTGCTTGCCATCATTGCCATGAACTCGGTGGTGGATCGGCTTAAGGTTAATTATGATCTATAGTAAACCTTCAATACTTTCCCAGTCTTTCATAATTTTAGAGGGGTTCCTATGGGTAACCATCCAGACTCTCTGCTCTGTATTCTGGGGGACATGGTCAGTGGGCGGAGCAGGTTGAACGGGGGGGTGGGGGCATACGTCCACGCAACGGAAGAATCTCTTTTCCTCGAAGTTGGAAGTGAGAGCATCGCACACAAGTCCCAAGGTAATGAGTCCGATCCCGGTGGAATGAAACGCCCTGTCGCCACCATGCACGCAGAGAATCGGCTGTGCGCTGGAGAAACGTTGCGACAATAGACTAAAATCTGTTCAGCGTGTGAAGTACAGCTCAGTACTTTTCTCTCTTTGACGAGTTGAATACTGACTTGGGTGTGGCTCGAGCAAAAAGGTTGGGCAGAGAGGATACAACACGATATCACGATATCAAGATATCAAGCCAGATCAGCCACAAGCTGCGAAACGCATCGCTGACTCGGGGAGAAGGTTTGAGGGACACCATTTGCAGCATCCCGTGAGAGATTGACGACGAGGTTAAAACCCTGTTCTATATCGTCAAGTGACCCAACGTCTAAGAACGGCTGGCGGCTAAACGTCTGCGCTGCCCTTCCTAACAGTATCTTGATAAGATAAGATGCGAGCAAAAAGTGACGGGCCATTTTCGTTACAGGCACGCACGGATACCCCTGAGCGTCCCCGAGCGTGAACAGGGAGATGCCGACGATGAGGACCGCGGCAGCGAGGTATTCCCCCACGGTGTAGCGCCTCCCCTGCCAAACCCCGACCAGCCAAACCAAATATATGAAGTGCACCACAGTGTGAAATGACATCAAAGAGGTGCACTGTCCTTTGTCATATTGTGTGTGCTATCACGTTCGACAACTCAAAAACAAAAAAATGCGTTTTTCCTTTTCGTTTCAGTTCCGTAGGAAGGCATTGAAAAGTTTTAGACTAGATCAACCTGTTACACTTGCAACATCCGCAAGATTAACGGGCCTCGGGATGAAGGGCAGAGGGGACCACCTGTACAACCGTGCCGAAGATCATTGTGGGCACCACTTTGCTAGATTTGAAGACGATGCGCGTCGTATAGTTGAGATATGCGAGGGACCAGTTGGTGAAGTACATGCCGCCCATCGTCAACGCGGAGAGCACAAGATAGTCCTAAGAACAATTTCCAAAGCGGACTTTATGAGCAGCCGATAAGATAAGCAGCCGCAGAAGGAACTCCGCTATAGGTGTGCGTGAGCACGCAGGCCATGGTGCACGTGCACGCGAAGATGGTAGTCAGCCGGGAAGCGTGTGCACCGGGTGGAAGGAGGCACACCTTGATCGAACCTTTTCTCTGAAAAGTACGACAAGCAATCATTTCCAGGAATCCGCAGAAGCAATAGGTCAGCATTGTAAGCTCGGTCATCCATCCGCTGAATCGGAAGCCTGGCACTCTGTGTGCAGCAAAACTCTTCAGTCGTGCACGAGCCCGTCTACCAGACCCAATAGCATATGGATAACCAAAGCCTATCTTCACGCCTCCTAAGCGATCGCGTATGCCCCTGAGTTCAAAGTATTATCGAATATGCAGAGAGAATCAGCTTACCTGTAAGCGCCTTCCTGTAGGGCCGAGAAACTGATCGCGCTGACGAGAGACCTGCGAAGCACATGACTTACGTAAAATTCAGAGGGAAATAGCTGTTTTCCCGCTGCTACGCTACTGTTACGGGAAAGGTAGCACATGAAAATATTTCATATTGAACTGAATTCGGGAAGCGTCAACTTCTATTACGTGATTTGGATTTCGAAACCTTAAAGACCGTTCATAGCTCGAGGCACCCTTCCTTCTTTGAAGCAAGTTCGTATATACTTATGAGAAAGTTTTGAGCAAAATTACAGCTCTTGCTGCCATAAAACTACTAAATTTGCGCCGTATGTGTCTGTGGAGAACGGGCATGTACCCAGCAGTCAGGAGAGCAAACAGCTGTGGGCCAGTCAGGTCCAGTTGAAAACCAAAGAGCTCTGCGCGTTGAATTTCCTTGGTTTGCCCCTTTTCCTGAACAAAAATATCGCGTGAACGTAAAGTCGCGATCTTTGGAGAAAACAAGTCGGAAACGTCACATGAAAAAAAGAAATTTGCGAAAACCCGCTCAAAGTACCTGATCCGCGCCTATGTCTGACACCTTATGCATGGTTCACGACTTGTTCGAAGGTCCAGGGGAAAATTTCAGCACGCCTTTAGCTGATATCGAATAACTGTTGTGAAAAGCGGAGGAAGGATGAAGCCGTTGAAAGATTCGACACGAATTGCACCCTCGGGTTGGAGGCCGTTTAGCTCTCTTATGCTGCTGCTGCTTCCTCGTGCTCCCACGTTTCGTGATTGGGTATTTTGAAAGGAGGAATGCACAGTCTGTCACGATGGACAAGAATACGTGGATAGAAGTCTTGGCAAGTCTTTTCCCCTTTCCAAATGCCGAGATCAAATGTTTTGAGGTTGAATTGCATTGCACCAGACCGGAGACACCAGACAAGTCATTATGAATATTTATGACACATCAGTTGAGGACCAATGATTGGTTGCCACGCAGGCAGTAGTTCTAAGCTGCATTGATGGTGGAATGATGATGTGGCAGTGAGGTGGCAAGAAATGCTCGGGTGGCAGTGACATGGCAGTGACATGGCAAGAAATATTGGGGCTAAACAGCACCAATATCATGAATATTGGGGCGAAACAACACCAATATCGAGCTAAAAAGGCAGTTAAAAATTACATATTACAGATAGGGTTTTGACCAGAATTCAAGTCCGGTCAAGGCTACAGAATTCAAATCAGGTCCAGAATTCAAATCTGGTCAAGGCACCGAAACCTAGGCAAGGCAATAGATTTGAAATCTAGTCAAGGCTACAAAATTCAAAAGTGCAAGAGCACACAGAATTCAAAAAATGTCCGAAGCCAGAAGTCCGGATTCAATTGTCGGCGGGGTCAAAGGCGTGGTCAAAGTCGGTCTTGCGAACGACTTCCCACTCAGCCATGATGGCGGCGGCGGTCTCATGCCGAGCGGGAAGGAACTATGTTGGCAGATACGCACTTTTTCTGCCAACATTTAAGTTTGTACATTTGTTTTTGGGGTCTCGAACTTTGACGCGTATTGCGTATGAGCTAGGGGCTTCCCAGGATTTCGCGAAATTTTTTGCGAAATATAGGCACCCCGGCGAAATCGAAAAATTTCGCGAAATTTGGGGCCCTTTTGGCGAAATTTCACCCCTCCCCGGTAAATATGCCGAAATTCTCGAATTTACCGTCGCGGGCGCCCTTAGCGTGCGTGAGAAGCTGATAACGCCGCGCAGATTTTGAGTTTCAATTTTCTGTTTTACCTTAACCTTTAGAAGACAGTGTTAGTTCAACGTTAAGGGATTCAAGTGGCTACTACCCGAAGGTCCGGTCCTCCCACAAGGACCGAAGTGAATTTGGGATATATGCCGCGTTTTTTCGATATAGTTGGTATATGAGTGCTTTGGGGTCATATTTAGGTGTCCAATAATTATCTAAAAACTTGTGTTGGGTGTAATACTCGGTGTAGCGATGTGGTTTACGTTATTGAAAAGTGGGGGTGAAACCGCTCGAAATTAAATAAAAAGGCCGGTCCTCCCACAAGGACTGGAAGTTCCCAACCCACCTACACTCACTCAGTGGCCTTCCTCGTGCCCACTGCACTTAAAAAATACTTCAACATGACATATTCGTGCCCTCTACAATGTACACCATCTTCGGAATCCACAATACTGCGGTATATATCCCTCACAATGCCATGCACCCACGAAAAAGTAGATTTCATCAAAATCGGCCATCCAAAAATCTGCTCTCGCCGAATTCCAAAGCAATGTTCCGAGTCGACTACTGCACATATTGACATGCTTAAGCATTCTAAAAATCGATAAACATGTTTACATGAAGTATGCGACGTGGCACATCATACATCTATCATATCCGAACACTATTTGGCATTCATAGTATCCGTAGTAACGAAAAAAAAACATTTGAAAACCTTGGATCAAAAATGTTTTTTACAGGTGTAAGGTCGATTTGAGTGCGTATATACACCCAATACGAGGTCGCCAACATGTATAATCTTGCAAGTATGATTGGGTATGATGTTAGGATAAAATTTTGTACTTGGGCGGCTTGTTTGACCTGGAATTCTATTGGATAAAAATATTTGAATGGCATGGCATGTTTTTCAACGTCCTCCAAAAGTTGCAACTCAAAAATGATAGGGTACATGCTACAAATGCATTGGATATAGTCATTTTATGACGATATACGGTTGATGGCGCATATTGACACTCAGTTTAGGTCCTAAGTATACTAAAAACCGAAGGGTAGGCACTAAGACCGTCAAGAGGACGGCTAAAAAAATTCCCGCAACACCGGTCCTTGTGGGAGGACCCAACGCCGTTTCGGTCCTCCCACAAGGACTGTCGGGCAGTAGCCACAAGGTTTCACGGCGGCGCTTTCTCTCAGCAGACATCCGCGGTCAGGTCTCGTTAAATTTTGGAGTGGCACAATCATCGCCATTACTATCAGTCGGCATTCTCAACAAGTCCCCACGCTGCGTTGACGCAGCCGGTTTGATTGCATGTCGATATGCCTCATCGTCCGAGTTCTCGCTCGTTGAGAGCGATGACGACGAAAACGAGCGATCGGAGGCCAAGCTGTGGTATGTTGGATTGTTGCACCTAGTTACCATCATGCTCTTAGGTTATCATCCTGCTGATAAGTTTACATCATGCCGATAACTTATCAGTTATCACCATAGGGTGTTGTTTCTCCGCTTCATCTCATCGTCACCACGACATCCCATTTGTCATACATTATAAGATATCACCGCGACTTCTCATATCACCGCGACATACCATAGGACCGCGACTTACCGACTTCTCCTATCGTCTCCAACATAGAATACTCTCTCACCTTCTAGAATTCGGACATTAAGGCTCACGGAGCTTGCGAAATTTTAGGCTTATAAGGGTATATCGGAAGATTTCGTGCGAATTTCTCGAGAAATTTATGCGAAATATAGGGGCGACGTTGCGAAATCCGAGAAAGAAATATAGGCGATTTGAAAAGAAATCCTGGGAATTGTGTAGTATTAGCACAAGAGACTTGTGGAGGATCCCCCCTCCCCGTGAGGCAATGTGACCTTGTGTTTCATTATTTATTTAGGGTTTCGTGGCGAGAAGGTCGGTTAAGTTATTATCTTATTTGAAGTCTAGTCGTGCAATGAAGTCGTGCAATGAATATTCTACAATGTTCTACAGTGCTCAGTGTTCAGTGAAGTCTAGCAGGTGAACATCTCAGACCAAAACATATTACTACTATCGGCTGTTCTGCACGTGGCTGTTCTGCAGATCTATCTGCTCTGCTATTACATATGCTATTACATATTCTCACTTTCTCAGTTCTGCTATTGCAAATAGTCAAATACATATCCGCGGTTCTGCTATTACATGATCATCAGGTGGCTGTTCTGCAGCCATGCAGTGAAGGTCTAGCAAGTGTCACGGGGAGGCTGAAGTTCCCCCCCCCCACTGTATGGGGGTTCAGCTCCTCCTAGCATCACCCCTTGCTGCGTGTGTCACTGGTCGTGTGTCACCGTATGACACACACCTGCTAGAAAACTACTGCCGTAATTCTTCTATCAGTTTTGTATCACCGGTTTCCCCCAGCCACTGCTTTCTGTGTCCCTGTTTCAGTGATATTGCTATATATCTTCTTCAATATATATACCCATTATCACCTGTTCTATCAGGTTATCGGTCCCACTTCACGTGAGTGGTGATTCCGGTTGGTTCGGCTCGCTTCGGTTTATCCGATTCTAAAAAACCGTCAGCACCGTTTTGATCACCTTCAACGCGCAGCTTAATTCAACTGCGTACCGTAACAGCGGTATTTTTTCCGTCTCCGTTCCTCTTGCCGCTGCCGTTTATCGTGGGTTACCCTACCGTTTGTGACTGGGAATCTGCGCACCGTCTCCGTCAGCTTTGGACATTCTGGATTATTTTCTGCCAAACATGTCTCAACAGCGCCAGATCGGGCTCGCTGAGGCCCTCCGTTCAGCAAGGCGGGCAAGTGCCACGCCATCACCGTCACCCGTGGACTCCGGTGGTGCTACCCCGGGTCCGACACGTCCGAGAAGAATTGTTTCAACCGCTTCTCTACGTTCGCGTCCATCATCGCTGCGGCCGTCTCCGCTGCCGTCCGAGTTCTTCAACGACCCGTCAGTCCTTGTCTCCACCCCGGTGGAGGAAGGCCGGGAAGAAGAGTATTTGGAACAGCTTTCGTATGCCTTCACGTACTCCGCCGACATCATCGCGGTTTTACGGCCTGGAGGCTACAACCAGAAGCATGGCTATACCCTCGACACCGAGACTGCTGACACCGATTTTAACGCCTTGATCGCGGCCTTTCGACACGTACTTTACCCCGTGTCCTTCCCCGAGTTCTCCAAACTTCTGGACCTTGAGCACGACTACGACTACTATCACGTGGTGCTCAACGAGATCATTTTCACCGTCCTCCCCATCGTTCTTCGCGGTACGGCGCTTGCACTTTACACTGAGGCGGCTCGTTCCCACCCTGGGGACGGCCGTTACATTTTGCAGCGCCTTCGCTACGAGGTTGAGGGGGTCCCCGATTCCGACTCCGACCGTTTTGGGTCAAGATGCGCTCCGCCATCATCAACGAGCCCGACGACCCGTCGCCGCAACTCACGGCGATTCGTACTCTTGGCGACAAGCACGCGAGGATCAACCCCGACTACAGCGAGGCCAAGAGGGTCAAGGACCTTTGGCACATCCTGACCAACTCGGCCAAGCAATCTCCGTATGTCACCCCCTTGTACGTCAACGTCATCCGCGATTTGCGAGGTGGTGTGCCCTACTCCTTCTCCACCCTCTGCCTGCGGATCCGCACCGTCTGGCGCGAGGAGCTCGACTTCGCCACCCCTGTGAAGGACACCGGCTACACCGTGCCTTCTGGTGGTGGTGGTGGTGGGCGTGAGAAGAAGCCGTCCCTCAACTCCGTCTCCTTTGACCGTAAGCCCGCCTACACCACCAAGCCCGTCGGTGAGTGGAAGGCGGAACCCGCTGGCGCCATGGTGAGGCGCTGGGTGGGTGTCGGGTACCCCTGCATTCTTTGCTTTCGCATGTGGGGTGTCACCGATGCGCACCCTGACACCCGTGGGTGCTGCCCTTACATGTGTAAGGAGGCATTTGGCGATGGGCGCGCGCCCGACACCGCGCTCCCCGCTGGGAAGCGGCCTCCGCCCCCAGACTTCGCTGCTGCCATCGCGGCATTCCGGGCGACGGACTGCCCTGCCGACGGCCCTCCGGTGGTGCCAGTCCCCCAGTCTGACACCCCTACGGACGTGGCAGTCATGACGTTCGTTGCCCCCGTGATCGACCCGTCACCGCCGCTTGCTCCGTTATCCACATCTACGGCATGCGAGCCGGTGGTGCCGTCTGCGGAGCCACCGCTTACGCAACCGGCTCTGCACTTGGCATGCTCTGACCCCGACGAGGTGCCCGAGGACTCCGATGGCGACGCCGCCCTTCATGGCTTCACTGAGGAAGAAGACTTCGATTGGCCGGCTTTCCGAGAGACCTCGTGGATTCCTTCATTCAGCGGAGCGCCAAAACCAAATGGACCGTAGAGCGGGACTAGCCCGCCTAGCCTGTTTAATTGTCTTTTAGATGCCTAGGCAGCGCTCATGCACGGATGTGCTTCTAGCTGGGTTGAAAAAGGCCCCCTCGGCCTGGACACTAAATTGACAATTGGGTTAGGGTTTAGGGTTTTCCCTTGCTCTTGCATGGCCACTCACACCTTCGGGGTGAGGTGGTGTCACGGGGAGGCTGAAGTTCCCCCCCCACTGTATGGGGGTTCAGCTCCTCCTAGCATCACCCCTTGCTGCGTGTGTCACTGGTCGTGTGTCACCGTATGACACACACCTGCTAGAAAACTACTGCCGTAATTCTTCTATCAGTTTTGTATCACCGGTTTCCCCCAGCCACTGCTTTCTGAGTCCCTGTTTCAGTGATATTGCTATATATCTTCTTCAATATATATACCCATTATCACCTGTTCTATCAGACAAAGTGAACACCTCAGGG
This sequence comes from Cymbomonas tetramitiformis, assembly GCA_001247695.2. Lineage (NCBI taxonomy): Eukaryota > Viridiplantae > Chlorophyta > Pyramimonadophyceae > Pyramimonadales > Pyramimonadaceae > Cymbomonas > Cymbomonas tetramitiformis. The sequence goes on along the minus strand of LGRX02004177.1, from coordinate 40,587 downwards.
CGCCTGATCTGCCTGCCAGATGCGGTAGTCACTTGCAAGGTGTCAAGTGTGGCGGGCTCCACGCGGCGGACACTACTACCTTGCATGCGTTCAGCACGACGTGTGCTGCGGGTGATCTCAGGCTCTCGGGATTCCACCGCACTTGCCTCCTCCTCCTCATGCCAGGCATCAACCCAATCGGTCTCTGGCTCCTCGAGCCCCTCAGCCCACGGGATCACCGCCAGCCCACGGGATCACCGCCAGCCCACCGTCCATGCGACGTCGCTTGCGCAGTTGAGCGTGATTGTGCTGCACGTAAATGAGCGTGTCCACCGTTTCCCAAGACAACCTGTTCCGCTTTTTGCACTCAATAGCATTCATTACCTTGTGCCCTCTCTCGGATGCCGTGGCCGCACAGCTTTGAGCACATGCTCGCATGGCCACAACCTGCAGGTCGGGGACCTCGCTGCCATACAAAGCCCAAAAGTCGGCAGCCGGACACCCGTTTGGCATTCGTCCACGTGATCTCTCGTGCGAACATACCTTCCTTGTTCTTGTACTGCAACAGTTGCACCTCCGCGTTGGCACATCTCACCTTCAGGTTTTCACACTCTGCCTCATATGCCGCTTTCACCTCAGCAGATGCATCGTGAGCTGGGGGAAGAGGAGGATGAAAGGTCTTGGAGACGAAGCTGCGGAAGGCCTCCATCGTCTCGATGTCCTCGTGCTGGTCCATATCCACGTATTCAGGGTCCAAGAGATATCCAGCCCCCTGCAAAATAGTGTATCCATAGTCCCAGCGGTGGCGATGAATTGCCACGAGCTCTTGCTGAATGTCCGGCCAGTTATGCGCTCCCTCTTCCCAAGGAGTTTCAGCCTCAGTCAACGTCAGAGCTTTCAACTTCTCCTGCACTTGGAACTTGCTGTACTGCATCTTGGACGCAGTGGGACCGTCAGAATCGCTGAACCTTGACAGTTTTACGACAAGGTCCATACAATTTAGCACAAGCTGCAGACCCAAGGGTAAGAGAATGTTCTGTGATACGTCCTTGGCCTCTTGGTACAAGGCACCCAAGGTGGGGGACTCTGGTGTGGCTCGTTGGTTGCGGTTATCGCGCACGTACTTGACCACGTGCTCAGAAAGCAGGGCCTTTGAAACGGCCTCCAGGTTGCGTGATAAACTACTCAAGCCTATGTGCACTGTTGCGAATCTGGTTGGACCTGGCTGTGTGAGCATTGTTTCTGCGGCACGTTCTTGAACTCCGCCAGGACGTGAGAATGGTTTTTGACAAATTTACGCAAGAGGTGCGCGTGTGATATCGCCTCCTTGAAAAACGGAATCTTCTTCACTTGATCCTCGAGCTCAAGGTCACCAACATGCGTCTCACATGGTCCCACGACAACCCAAGGGCATTCTTCTTCAATCAGAGGCCACGAGCCTCTCGTCGCGTTGTCCATATGTCACAAACCACGGCTTATCGTGTACCTCAGCCGGGTTGTGACACTTGCTGTAGCAGTCTCTGTGACGAACGTATGACACGCGCAGTACGATACGCGCGAGGAGTTATGACAGTGACGAGATACGGAAATACGGATGGGTGTTACACTTGTTTGGAGATAGCGAGAATAAGTAGGGCGGCGTAGTGAGAGTGAGCCAGACGCTCATTTTTGTTTTGCCTTCGTAACAGTGATTCCGAGAATAACCAGGACTCGCTTGAGACCGCGAAAACAGCAGTGTTATGAGATAATTAATAAGATACAGTATTCTTATGCTTGTAAAGATATACATTTGAGGACTTGTCCTTGTGCGACTGCGTCAGAACTGTAATTAACAGTCTTTTTCAAAACAAAAATGTGCCTTATTACAGACATGTCGTCTGTAATGCTGAGAGTTCAACAGCAGTCCTGAAGAACGAGACCTCTGAATGGTGAGGCCAGGGACGGATTTATCCGTACTGGTAAGCCTTGGAAGAGGTTGAGTGAAGCAGGCTGTTGCGACACTCGAAGTTCACCAGTCTTGCGAAGTACAGCGACAGCGGTCACAGCAGAACCAGTTGCTAATTTTGTGAACATGATTGCAGCGTTGAGAATTATGTACTGGGCTATTTCGGGAAGTGACATCCTGCTGGAGCAAAGCACCAGACGGTAAAGCCAGGGACGGATTCATCCGTACTGGTACGCCTGAAGGCGTGGAGCGAAACAGGACTGTCAGTGGGCACCATCTCGACAGCATTCTTTGTGGTCACCTGACTCATGCTGGCGTTCTGCTGACTTACTGCGTGGACCAGAGACACTAAGTGCAGAGGCAACCTTGCTGGACATCTGGGAGAGCCAATATAAGACCGGGTCACAGATGGAACCTTGCTCACCAGTCGTGGACGAGATTATCCTGGCAGTGATTGCTACTTAGAGCGAAGCACTGAAAGGTGAGGCCAGGGACGGATTCATCCGTACTGGTAAGCTGGGAAGTGTGGAGTGAAAAGAGCCTTCACACCAGTATTTCTTCTTCACCAGAAAGGTAGCAACGGAATCCAAGGCTGACCGCGAGGATCAGCAAAGGGCAGAGAGGCGTGCCCAGAGAGCGATACGAGTGAGCCAGCACTTCACAGAGCTGGAAGAAGAGGAAGGGGCTGCCGGTGGCCAGCCTGAGGCACAAGCACTAGTACAGCCTGAGGCACAAGCACCAGTCCAACTGCAAGTCCAGGCCCAGGAGCCGTTAATAATCTTTGAAGAAGACATGGAGTACACTGACTACGCTCGTGTCAACCTTGGGACGCTGCCCAACTACACGGGCACCAAGGAAGAAGATCGGCCCAAGTTCCTGAGGGAGTTCGCCGACATGTGCGAGAATTTCGTACGGCAGCACAACGCCAACGTCAGGAAGAGGCTCAGGTCCGGGGCTGGCACTCTCACCGAAGCTCAGATGAAGACCCTGAGAGAGACTCCCCCTGACTTTGAATATCTGTGGGACATCGTCCCTGCGTGTCTGGCTGGAGAGAACTCACAAGCTCTCAGCTGGTGGCGCGAGAACTATGAAAGAGGGGGGGTAGTGGCCTCCAACATGGACCGAGTCCTGAAGGACACTAGCGAGCATGGCCCACTCGAGGGTACCATTCCATGCGCTAGGCCCCCTTTCAATGAGATGAACGCTGGCACCACATGGGTGATAGCGAGGACGGTGACAGACCAAGACACCCAAGGGGAGGTCTCCGACGAATATCTGACTGATGGAACCTCCCTGAAAGGCTTGACGGGACGTGATGGCACCCGTGATACCCAGTACTTCTACGCGCTCAGGGGCTTCATCGCTGCCCTTGACAAGAAGTTCATGATGAAAGGGACTCAAGAGAAGGTGGATCTGTTGACACAGAAGCCACAGGAGGTGGGGCAGGATGGGCTGACCTACATGAAGATGTGCCAACGCAGGGAAATGCAGCTCAACACTGGGAAGGTGTTGAGCGATGAAGAGCTGCGTACCTTCATCGAGGACTGCGTAGACAACCTGCGCATCAAGGTCTTCCAGACGCGGGTGAAGGAGCAACTGAGGGCACAGTTCCCGCCACCCAATCGGGTGACCTGGAAGGACCTGGAGGCCATCGTCGAGGTTCAAGACAAGCTCAAGGGCGATGCAGAGTCTTGGATCCTCACCTTCCTCCAGGAGATCACCAGACGATGTGGCTGCCAGTACTCCACCTGGGAGGCGCGACAGCATGGCCTTGACCTCAAGGCCATAAAGAACTCGATCAAGAAGATTGAGTCCTCTGAGGTGGCACAGTCAGGCGAACCGGAGAACAGCAAGAAGGTAGATGCATCACCTTCTAAGAAGATGAAGAGGGAGGTGAATGTGGCCGAAAGAGCAAAGAAGGCCTCCTACAACAAGACGCCACCGCCAGCAGAGGGCGTGCGTACGAACGACAAGCCCAAGTGCTTGCGCTGCTTTGGAGGGGGCTGGCATGAGTCCGATCCCGAGCAGTGCAGGAGTGGTTATAAACACGTCAAGATGCCTGCTGGATTCCACGAAAGCAGGCTTGGTTCCAGCAAGTGGTGGGACGCGGAGAACGCCGCTCTGCGCATGTATAATCTGAAGAACCGCTTCAAGAACTCTGACTGGGGCATCCTGGTGACGGACTGGCAGCAGCTGTCCAACGAAGAGAAGGACAAGTACAGAGCCAAACAGCCACCGGAGGACAAGCAGAAGAGCACCACTGGCAATCCCGAGGCGTTGAAAGCAGAGTACCAGGGCATGGTGGCTGCTAGGAAGACTGCCAGTCGTGCGGGCAGCGTGAAGTCGCAGGTGCTGTCCGAGGATGAGGGCTCCGACGAGGAACCAGTCGCAGCGCACGTCGCGGAGAGGGAGACTCATACCGTCGATGCACGCACGCACTACCATGGCAGCGCAGGGGTAGGAGTGTCGTCTGGCCCTCCAACCGAGTTACTCACAGCCATGGCCGAGGAGATGGGCGAAGAGGAGCTCTCGAGCGCTCTCAACACCTTGGGTCTGGGGGCACTCCCCGAGACGCTGTGCAAGAGTGTGGAGTCTGAACTCACGGCGGCTCCAGCAGTAGCCCTGGGAAGTACCCAGCGCATGAGGGGCTTCCCAGTGAAGACACCCGAGGAGTACGAGGCAGACGCACAGGTGCCCATGGCGCCTGCGGCGGACGAGATGCAGAGGAAGGTGCAGCTCATGGCCTCCGTGATCAAGAGCCTGGGAGCAGCTTTCCGCAAGCTAGCTGCTGGACTCGTAGCAGAAGGTCGCATAACAGCCCCAAGGGGCGTGGAGACCTTGTTGGAACTGGCTGAGAACAACCAGCTCCCCGTGCCGATAGCCTCAGCAGCAGACTGCCAGGGCATCAGCGATGAGGATGATGACTGCCCGGGCATGGAGTCGGGCGACGACAGTGACGAAGAAGAGATCCCTCTGGATGAGATGCCGGAGGACATGGTGGAGCAGCCCAGGAAGGGGAGGACGACGGTGCATGTGACAGCTGCAGCGGCCACCGTCCAGGAGAGCTACGGGGTGAGAGACTTCAGCGAGAGGGGTGAGCTGCACGCAGGGACCATGGAGGCCAAGGCGTACGAGCTATTGAAGAAGAGGATGCTCAGTGGCCTTACAGAGGAACAGCTCACTGCCATGGCGCAGGTCCAGCCTGTATGCAAGCTCCTGAACGAGTCTCTGGCACAAGGGATGGCGCTGATGGCCTCTGGAGGCTTGCTTATGTTGTACAAAGCGCTTCTCCTGGACACGGGGGCCAACTGCAACATTATCCCAATCAGGACAGCCAACAGGTTGGGCTTGACCATCTTTGATGCAGAGACAGGGGCCAGGGTGGCGAGATGTGATGGCAGCCCTGCGGAATTCACGAAGTACTGCTACGTGGATGTGGTTCTCGCCGCGGGCACGCCGTACATGACCCTGCATCGGCTCCACGCCTTCGTCACCTACACCAATGACACGACGTGGGACTTCTTGGTGGGCACTGGACCCCTGAAGAACGCCCTCAAGTTGACCATCGACCTCTACAGAGGCATTGCTACTTCTGAGGCCGCGGTGTCACTGGGTATGAAGGAGAAGGTCACGTTGCCATTGATCGAGTTGACGCCGCCCGTCGATGCGAGGAGCAAGCGGAATGAAGACCCGAGAGTGTGCCTGGCGACCGAGATCTTCGACGTTGATGCCACGACAGCGCGCACTCTTGCCCCCGCTTTTGATGATTGCGAGCTACCACCACGTGAAGCAGTGTCCCTGGGCGCAAGGGGAGAAGACCGTCTGGCCCTCGCAGGGGAGAGGTGTGCGCCTGCACCTTGTGCATTCTCGCGAAACCACCCCGAGCTGATGGACAGCCTGGCGGCATGGCTAGAGGAGATGAGGCTGAGAAGGTTCAACTCGGATGAGAAGGAGAGACTCGAGGCGCGCTGCCAGGCCATGGTGGAGGCGGGCTTCCTGAGACCCAGCTCGATGATGCAAGTCGAGCTCACTGGGCGAGTCAGCTTACACACCGAGGGCTCGACGTACGAACCTTCGCCGCCTGGTACGTCCTTGACAGACCAGATGCTGGGCATGCTACAAGCATCATCACGCAGCCAGCGGGAAGCCAATGTGGCGACCAGAGGTGAGTGGTCCAGTGCTGAAGAGCCAGATGCGAGGGGGTCCCGCACGCCAGCCAGCCTGACCACAACTCAGTCAGACCCTCGCTATCCAGACCTCACGCTGGCGCAGGAGGCCGAGAGCGAAGCTGCCTTCAAGCTGGCCAGCGTACAGCCATGGGGGGGCATGGCGGTGAACCCGTGGGACCACCAAGACAAGGAGAGCAGCTGGACTCAGCAGCGTCTGTACATCGACCGCACGGGCTATGCTCGTCTGTGCACACTCTGCGAAGAGGACGATGGAGGTGGTGTGGACGCAGGATTTGTGCGGGTCAAGTTCCCGCGTTGTGGAGAATACAAGACCATCATGGAGACGGAGCTGCTGTGGCCCGACTTTACGTTGGTGGACCAGAAGGTTGACAAGGAGACGAAGATACCCTCAGAGACCTGGACCACGAGGCCGAGCGGCAGGAAGGACAACGACCAGGTCCCACTCCCTGACTGTGGTGCCCATCGGGAGGCTGGAAGGTACACGATGGCGAGTGTTCAGGAGGTCCTCAACACCCATCAGACGTACCCAGGGGTCGTGACGGGCAAGCTCATGTGGGACAAGGTGGCGCGCCAGTTCTGCGTACTCAGCGAGCACACTCGCGCCCAATGGGATCTCATGGAGCGCATGGTACGTCACACCATGGAAGGCGTCACCATCATGAACCCCATGGGCAAGATGACTGGCGAGTTCCAGCTGCCTTTTTACTATGAGAAGGACCAGCGCTGGCAGTACCAGCATCTAAAGTACGTACAGCGAGTGGACATCGCTGACCTTCGAGCTCGTCTGAAGGTGAGGTACGATATGGAGGTGAATGGTGTGGAGGGCGTGGATGTGAAAGTGATCCCGCAGCTCACGCTGTCAGACGCAGCGGACAAGGTGGGGAAGTTCTACCCGGTGACAGATGGGGAAGGAGGCAATGGCGAGGTGTTTAGCACGAACGCTGCCGCCGTGGAGTACCTGCATCTGGGGGACAACACGAGAGTGATGCTCGGAGCATGCAAGACAGAGGAGCAAGCACAGGACGCGCTGGACACTTATGGGGCCAGAAGGAACCCTCCAGTGCGCACATCCAAGACTCTCAGGACGTCGAAGACGGTCAGGGGGGATGAGGCAGGGCCATCTGGCTCCGCACCGCCACCATCTTCAGCACCGCTTCGTTTACGGCATCAAACCTGGCCCAACGGCGTCTTCGACCCTGCCATGTTGGAGTACCACGCTGCAGTGTTCCAGGGCACCTACGAGCCGGAGTCGCCCACTCGCAGCGAGAACACAGCTGGGGAAGCCAACTGGCTGGATCTGGGAGGGATCTCGGAGTTCATGGCGCTGCATGGACAGACGGTCTTCCTCATCCAGTACCGTTGCTTCATGGGCAAGATCGAGTTCCAGCTCGGGAAGCCCTTCGCGCAGCGAGGAAAGGGGGTGCACACGCAGCGACTCAGCAACCAGACCCTGCACCGGTACGCTTCCTCCGCAGGAGTGGGACGAAGGGAAGAGTTTCTGCCTCTGGGTGGGCAGTCGAAAGGCTGCATGGGAGGACTCCTCGGCACCTTGCAGAAACATATGGAGCATCTGGTTGATCGCACTCAGCTCTTGGGGATCGCCAGAGGCCATTTGAGCGATGGCCCACGGCAGGGCACCCTACGGGTTTTCAAGACCCGTGCCAACGCCCGGTCCAAGGCCGTGTATTACCTCTTTGAGGACAATCGCTACTACAGTGAGCGGGGACCCAGCAGCATGGCGTTCACCTTGGAGTACCTCTCCTCAGATACGCGCAAGTTCGACTGCTGCAGCTGGGAGACCTGGAACAAGGTGGCGGTGATGCACCGAGCACCATTGACTGCGTTCACATCCTCGGTGGGCCCGGCGTTGCTAGCTGAGGCACGTCGGGCAGAGGTGCAGGCGCGTCTTCGAAACGACTTCATGAGGTGCCTGGACCCAATCGAGGGAGGGGATGCAGGAAGTGAGGAGGGAGACGACAGCATCTCAGGATACTCTTCCGACCCCGCGGCTGTTGAGGGTGTGAGCACTCACACGGGTCGCACCAGAACACCGTCGCCGCTGACAGAGGATGAAGACAGCGTGGAGGTCATCGGTGAAAGACTGGTTGGGCTGTCTGCCAGTTTGGCGCAGGGGCAGGCCGAGGTCGCAGCAAACCACCTCACCATGGCGGCCCTCTCGGAATCCATACAGGCACGTCAGGCGATCATCAGAGAATATGAAGAACGACCTCGTACTGCCCACGCAACTGCGAGGATTGGAGCGAGAACGACCACGCCGGCACCCTACTCTGGCCGAGTTCTCGGCGGGATATCAACCATGGGCTTGGAGTGCAACATGGCACAGAGACCTGAGCACCATTCAATCAACGACATTCTGAGATCCCCGGCACATTCCGTCTGCACGCAGCAGACTGAAGCCGTGCCTCCAGCTGCACAAGAGCAGGACTCCGTTTCGTACGTGCCATCAACCCCGAGCTCTACAGCACCCAGCAGCCCGGAGCGTTCCAGTGGCTTCGTTGCGCATGTCGACACTCGACCTTCAGGCCATCCTACAGCGCGTCCGCAGAGTCCAACTGAGAGTGCCGCACAGCAGCGTTCACCACGGGCTGGTCAGCGCAGGAGGAGATCTCCGAGCCCCAGGGAAGGCGCTCATCGTCAGGACACGGCTCGCGGTCGGCATGCCGGCATGGGCGCGTCGCGTGCTCACCAGAGACGCCAAAGTTATGATGAGGTCTGGGAGGAGAGAAGAAGGGAGAGCGCACTGGGGCCTTTTCAAGGGGGCACCGGGCCAGCTGCAGCCCGGCGCGCCCGTCACTGAGAAGCAGCCCCGGCGAAAAGCCGGGCACGCAGCCCGCCAATGATAGGCGGGCGAAGCGCACTCAGGTGTGCTTCTTGCTCGTGGGGGTGTTCGTGCGCTTGTATTGGCCGCAGCTGCCTCATTTTGCAGTGATGGCAGTATGGATGGCTATGGAGGTATTCAGATTTCTTGGTGAGGTCGTCGCCTGCTGGGCATTCCACGCTGAAGCGCCCCGCAGAGCCATGGCACGCGCGTTGTGGGCCGTGCGCGCAACGCCACTCGAGCCATGGGCACATCAACAGGCGCCTCTGCGAGTGCTGTTGGAGCTGGCCAGGCACCTACTGCTGTTGACCAAGGGTGCTCTTGAGGTAGCTGGGCTCCATCACGCTCGGCGTGGGCTGTGGTACGTGCCATTGATACGGTTCTGCCTCGCCATGCTCGCCATGCGCTTCACACGCATGGTCGGCACTCTGGGGTGCGTCTTGACGGTTGGCGCCCACATTGTCCACCATGGGTTGCCATGCTCCGGCTCGGTTCAAGATGGTGGCACATTCGCCGCGCTGGAGACTCAGGTGGGTCGCGCGCTGGCGGTCGCCCAGCGGATCTTGGCCGCAGGGCCGGCTACGCTGGCCGCAGTTCCGCGACGCATGCAGAAGCCGCGCTTTGCCGCTCGACTGCAGCGCCTGCAGTTCGCAGCCGCTTGCTACCGAGTGGCGCACTGTGTCTATGTGATATCAGTCTTGGCGCTGGTGGTCTACGTGTCTGCAGGAGGAGGCCTGGGCCGTATGCAAGGGGGGTGGAAGATGTTGACTTGCATACTGACCCTTCACCCTCCAGTTAAACCAGTGGGTATCAGCAGAATTTTAAAACTTTTGCTGCTGCTAGCGGTGGCTGCTTGGGTAGCCGCTGTGGCCCCTGGGGAGCCTCAGGGCGTGCTGACGATGGGAACGTGCTCGAGCTCGCCGATCAGATCTGCCGGGACCGCCTGGGAAGACCAGAGGTCTTCGCGCCAATGGGACACCGGATGGGAGGCTATGGTGGCAGAGCAGGACGAGGTGCTTCCGCACACGGTGCTGGACACGCTACAGCCAGGGGGCACGACCAGGGTCACCAAGGACGAGGCCGCGTGGCTGGACACCGAGCTCAATGCCACCTTTGGAGGACATCCCGAGTTCACCGAGGAGAATTGGGAGGAGATGCGCGATGTGGTAAGGAGGTGCAGCTACTGCTTCGCCAACAAGCCGCAGGACATCAAAGGCTACCATGGGGGCGCGACACATGCGACCTTCGCCATCCCTTTCAAAGACGAGACTAAGGTAGCTTACCAACGACCGAGGAAGTACAGCCCGGGAGAGCAGGAGATCATCGACCTGCACTGCAAGGAACTGCTGGAATATGGCTTCATCGAGCCGGCTTCGCAGCACTGCAGACACGCCAGCAACGTGGTGGTCGCGGGGAAGAAGGATCACGACACTGGACAGTGGACCTCGACGAGATTCTGCGTCGACCTCCGGAATACGAACCGGTTGTCGCTCAAGGATAACACGTTACCACATCGCCCAGAAGAGCTCTACCAGCGCGTGGCCAAGGCCAAGTTCAAGACTACCCTGGACGCGACCAAGGCGTTCCACCAGATTCCCATGACCACTGAGGAGGACAGGGACAAGACAGCGTTCTGGTGGGGCAACCAGCTTTATCGCTACACATCCATGCCCTTTGGAGCAGCTGGAGCAACCGCAGCCTTCATCAGGATCATGGACTACGAGCTGCGTCACCTGCAACACTGCACGGTGGCGTACGTCGATGACGTGTGCATATACTCAGACACCGCTGAGCAGCACATCAAGGATGTGGAAGCCGTGCTTCGCACTTTGGGGGATGCAGGGATACGTCTGCATTCGGGCAAGTCAACCTTCGGGTCAGCCACGGTGGACTTCTTGGGCTACCGCATCGGCTATAACACCATTGGCGCGCAGGACATCAAGTGCAAGGCCATCCAAGAGCTGCCCAAGCCCGAGGACAAAACTGGAGTACGCTCCATCCTTGGACTCATGAACTACTACAAAGGTCTGGTGGGGGAACCCATGGGACCCAACTACTCAGAGATGGCACGACCATTGAACGACTTGCTCAGAAAGGAAGTGTTGGATGTCAAGGAAGCTTGGGGGAAGGAGCAGGACCAGGCATTGCAAGCATTGAAGGATGCCCTGTGTTCGGGGAGATGTTTGAAGCCCATTGATTACAGCAAGCCTATCTTCCTCTACACAGACTGGAGCAACCATGGCATTGGCGCAGTGCTGGGGCAGAAGGACGAGAATGGCGTAGAACACATCTGTGTGGTCATCAGCCGCTCGCTGTCGAAAACCGAGAGACAGTACGCGAGCTTCCAGGGTGAGATGCTGGCAGTGGTGTGGGCCGTCCGCACGTTACGACAGTACCTGCACGGGATCCACTTCACGCTGATCACCGACCATTCGCCGCTCACAACACTCATGGAGAAGGGTGACCTACAAGGTCAACACCTACGCTGGGCCATCAGCCTCCAGGAGTTTGAGTTCACGGTCCAGTACCGACCAGGTCCGAAGAATGAGAACGCGGATGTGCCATCCAGGTACCCACTGCCCAGCACCGCAGACGAGACTGGTGCCCGTTTGGATCGTGAAGGGGACCGAGCCAGGGAAGCGGGGCGTGCCGAGAGGCCAACGCGCTGCTTCACAGACGCCATTTGCTTGGAAGTGACCAGGGAGCCACCACTTGGCCCCGAAGTAAGCCCAGAAGCTCAGGTGGCCAACTACTGCGAGAACATGGTCAGGGAGCAGCTGGGGACCAGTGCAGTCCATCGACTGTTTGATGTGCACTACCAAGAAGAGCTGGAGTGTAACAAGGGGGTCATGTTTGACACTGACCACCCGGAAGTGGCCAGGTGCTCGGGCAGGTTGACTCGAGTCGCCTGGGATGCCCTCAGCCAGGTACGGCCGATCAGGGGTATGCATTCCGGAGGCTCACCAGCGATATACGGCGACGAGACCATGGAGGGTGGTAAACTCAAAGTGCCGAAGAAGATCGACACGAGAGTGATTGACAAGAGCTTCTTCCGGGAAGCCAGAGAAGAGGGCGTGATCTGCTATGAGCCTTGTGGGGGCCTGTGTGCTGGACTAGAGATGCTCTTGCGCTGCGGAGTTAAGGTTAACAAGTACCTCTACCAGGACATCTCGAAGTCCAGCCAAACGGTAGCCAGGGCCAGGTGCATGGCGCTCAGTCGCCGTCATCCTGACTTGTTCCGTGCCGAGGCAGCCCACTTGGAGCAACTGCCCAGCAACATCGAAGACACCAGCCTCATCGACCTTGTACATGCAGGGGCATTGAGTGGAGAGCAGTGGGTCATGGTGTGTGGATATCCATGCCAGGACCTGTCACCAGCTGGCAAGCTGGCTGGTCTGGAGGGCAGGCACAGCAGACTGTTCTACCAGGCAGTGCGAGTCCTCTCCACGCTGCAACAGCTGCAGCCTCAGAGACCGCCAGCATATGTGCTGGAAAACGTTTCTCCGCTGTCACACAGGGAGAACTCGAAGATCAGGAAGGAGGTGTTCCCCATCATCAACAGCGTGGTGGGCCAGCCGGTGTCCTTTGACGCGGCGCGCGCGGGATCATACGCGCATCGTCTACGAGCATATTGGAGCAATCTGTTCCAGAATCAGCAGTTCAATCTGGTGATGGAGCGGGTGGACAGACCACCAGACAGATACGTGCGCGATATTCTGCAGCGAGGCTGGAAGCCGCGCAGGGTCGTCACAGGAGACAGGAAGCCTCACTACACCGCCAACGTTGTAGGGGAGCCTATGAGAGTATTGCCAACCATCTTGGCGACACAAAACTCTCGTGCTTTTCGCGCGCCTCGCGCAGGCACAGTGGTGAGGAAGGGAGACGATGATGAAGTGGGGGAGACCAGAGAGGTTAACCTGGACGAGAAGGCAGTGGCCATGGGGTACAGCGCAGGTGAGCTGCGCGCGGCACATGGCATGAAAGACGAAGAATTGGCAGGAGTGCTTGGCCTTGCTATGGACCGAAGAGCAATGGAGCTATTGTATGCGATTGCCGAGGTCAGCACGACCAAACTGCCGAAGAGTGAGGAGAGTGAGGAGGAGGAACATGGCACGCTAGTTGCCATCCCCATCGCGAAAGCCACCAAGGTGGCTGCCACCTCCGAGGGCACGGCTGAGCCGGTGCGAGCCCAACTAGCAGAGTGGATCACCAGTTCCAGCGGCTACACCCAGCAAGTCGCGCGACGCCTCAGCCATCAGGACTGGGAAGAACGGCTGCAGCGCATGTGCAGCCAAGGACAGAAAGGTACACAGGGGTTAGGCACCGCCGACGCTGTTCCACGCCGCAGGCAGTGGAAGATGGCCTCCATGAAGCTCGCGGGCTACGAGGCACGTCACCGGCAGGCCTTTTCAAGACCTGGAGACAAGCCAGCAGAGACAAGCTCAGCCCCAGAATGGGCACCAGTGACAAAGGAGAAAGAGATGAGGCTGCCTAAGCTGCCCGACACTACGAGAATGGTTGCCATGCTAGCCAGCGTAACCAACCAGGAGTCATTCCGAGAAAGATACCCCGATATACACGAGGACGAGCTATGCCTCGCGTGGATCAAGACAGGAGGAAGAGTGGAGGTGCCCGAGGAGGAATATCACAGGGTAAGGAAGAGGGCAGCGCGTCACCGTTGGGACGAGCTCATGGGCGAGTTGTACATGGTCACTGTCAGTGGTAAGGAGCTGCTGGTGCCCAAGCCCTGTGACAGGATTCAGTTGGTGCGTGAGTACCATGAGAGGACTGGCCATTGGGGCATCAGGCGGACATTGAACCTGTTGTGGCAACGCCATTACTGGGCAGGCATGAAACAGGATGTGCAAGCAGTGGTCACTCAGTGCCAGACTTGCCAGAGGGTGAAGACGCACTATGCACGGGAGGAGGCGAATCTCACGCCGCTGGAGATCAAGTCCTTCATGTATCGCTGGTCCCTGGATCTAGCATGGCCTACGAAACGCATCACGAAGGCTGGGAACCAACGCGTCTTGGTCATGATTGAGCACTACACGCGATTCGTCGTGTGCGTTCCAATCCCCGACAAGGAGGCCGCCACCATCGCCAACGCATTTCGCTATCATGTCCTATCCGTGTTTGGGGCGCCTGCAGAATGTTTGGTGGATGGGGGCACAGAGTTTGAAGGTGAGTTCTCTGCTCTATGCGAGCAGTGTCTCATTGACCGAAGAGTGACTTCACCGAGTTCCCCAGAGAGCAATGGCTTAACTGAACGGGTGGTACGCACCCTCAAGTTTTGCTTCAAGAAGATGGCCCTCGACAAGGGCCTGGACTTCGAGTGGGATGAGATGCTCTGGTCACTCGTACTCAGCTACAACGCAGCTAGGCAGCAGTCCACTGGAGTGGCGCCATTCACCTTGCTGTTCGCTCAGGAAGCCACGGTGCCACCGGATCTTCGTGCTCGACCCGAGTTGGACTTTGGGAAGCAGGAGGAGAAGACACTGGCTGATGATCTGTTACAGCGAGCCGCCATCGTGAAGAGGCTCATGGTACACGCAGGGTGCAACCTGGAGATCGCTCAGCACCGCGACACTTTACGGTACGAGCACAGGAGGAGTGGCAGTTACGAACCGAAGCCGCACCAGTTCAAGGCAGGCGATTTCGTATATATACGACAACAACCGCGCTCTGGCATGGAGGTGGCCACCAAGTCAGCCATCCTGAAGATAGTCAAGGTGCAAAGAGATGGAGTGGTAGTGTTGGAGGACAGCACGAAGCTGCGGGAGAAGAGCACAGTGCAAAATATTGCACCATGTCACCTACAAGTGAAAGACCAGTACGACTGCAGTGCAGCCATTCCCAGCAAGCATCTCGCGTGTGAGGCGTGCATGCGGACAGATGGGGAGGCAGCCATGTTGCTGTGTGACACCTGTAACCGTGGTTATCACACGTGGTGTCTGAATCCAGCGCTGGATGGAGTACCTGAAGGGGATTGGCAATGTCCCAAGTGCTTAGGTGGGACTGTGGTGGCAGCTGCCGCCGAGGTGAGCGCGTCAATCGTCGACAAGATGGCGGCCATGGAGCTGCAGCTGAGAGAGAAGCTGGGATCAGATGTGGTATTGTTGCCTGCAGACGTGGGTCCGCATCGTGCAGTGAGGCCGGGACGTGAAGACCCATGGCAGGCGCTGACCTCGCGGCAGATGCTCAGAAAAGAAGGGAGCATGGGGGATCTTCCTGACAGAGTGGCCTGGGGAAACCAGGAGGAGCTCAGCAGAGTGATCACAGAAGTGATGCCAGGATTCTGGCATGAGGGCCATCGTACCATCTTGAGCAGGAAGTGTGCAGAGCAGCACACTCGCGCGAGAAGTCTCCGCAAGACGTCCACGGTGCAGGCCATGAGCCCCGAGGAAGTGCAGAAGAGAGGAGATGTCACACAACTGAGCAGAGCCCAGGTGAAGATTGCCAGTCAACTGGATTGGGGCTTAGAGTTGGTGATGACAGTTCCTCAGGAGGTCAGGCGTTTGGCGCACGAGGTGACTTGGGAGAAGATCACACAGGTATGGGATCCTTGGGCTGGCACAGGTGTCATTGGCAAGGTTATGTCAATGGAGTGGCCTCATCTGAAGGTTATGAATAATGATTGGAATCCGCAGTTGAAGTGGCACGAAGCTCTTAATGCTTTACAACCGGGCAATTACCGAGCCTGGAAGGAGAAGTATGGGGTGTGTGACGCAGTGGTAACTTCACCCTGGTTCGCAGTGCTGGATATTGCGTTGCCGTTGGCAGTACTGGCCAGCCGAGTGGTGGCTTGTGTTCATGTGCCATCGCACTACATGACAGATATGACAGAAAGCAGGGCACAATACTTTCGTAAGCTGTGTCACGCTGGACGTTTACATGTGATTGGACATCTAGAGCATGGACCTATTGGCAGAAGATGCATGTGGGTCATGGTGTTTCGCAACCCTTTGACAAGAGCCAGGATGTTGCGAGGAGGAGAAGCTTCTGGAGTGGGTATGTTTACCTTCAGCATGGGCAAGTTCGCAATGGATGGCGTTACAACAGAAGATGCTGAGCAAGCTCTTGTCTAATGTCTGTGCTACCAGTGGCAGCTACAGATGGGGGATGTTGAGAAAAAGAGCTTGCACAAGTGGTGAGAAGAGATAAAGAGATATCAAAAATTTTGAGATTTTGTATAGCTACAGTAGCAAGATAACTGTGCAGTCATATAAGGAAACATATGCAAAGTCGAGCTAGTGTTGTATAGGCACTGACAATAAGTAAGACTGTCTAGTAGTAGGGCTAGAGGGTTGTGCTTTGTGTGGACGCTTCGTGCATAAGTTCGCGACAGCTGTCACAAACCACGGCTTATCGTGTACCTCAGCCGGGTTGTGACACTTGCTGTAGCAGTCTCTGTGACGAACGTATGACACGCGCAGTACGATACGCGCGAGGAGTTATGACAGTGACGAGATACGGAAATACGGATGGGTGTTACACTTATTTGGAGATAGCGAGAATAAGTAGGGCGGCGGAGCAGGGTGAGCCAGACGCTCATTTTTGTTTTGCCTTCGTAACAGTGATTCCGAGAATAGTCAGGACTCGCTTAAGACCGCGAAAACAGCAGTGTTATGAGATAATTAACAAGATACAGTATTCTTATGCTTGTAAAGATATACATTTGAGGACTTGTCCTTGTGCGACTGCGTCAGAACTGTAATTAACAGTCTTTTTCATGTTGAGAAAAAGAGCTTGCACAAGTGGTGAGAAGAGATAAAGAGATATCAAAAATTTTTGAGATTTTGTATAGTTACAGTAGCAAGATAACTGTGCAGTCATATAAGGAAACATATGCAAAGTCGAGCTAGTGTTGTATAGGCACTGACAATAAGTAAGACTGTCTAGTAGTAGGGCTAGAGGGTTGTGCTTTGTGTGGACGCTTCGTGCATAAGTTCGCGACACATAAGCACCTGGACTACGCTGCGCGGGTCGTCCAGGCCCCATATAAACTGCGTGATAAAGCGAGCGATGAAGACCTTATCCTTTACCTACGTAAGGGGGGCGGAAACATGAACACTCAGGGTTTATGGTAAACATGAACACTCAGGGTTTATGGTTTTGTTCAATGAAATGCTAAAACCTAAGCAATATGCATCGCACGTAGCGCAACGAACAACGAAGCAGAGAAGTGATGTCGCACCTTTCCCTCACTCACAGTTTTCCGCCTTGATGAACTCGACAAGTCTGGGCGACACGTTCAGCAAGTTCAAGATAGGACGCCGATTTTCATCAGTCGCTCCATCTGATACCACCGTGGTGCCAAACTTCTGGACAGCAATACGTTGCGAAACCAGCTCCTCGCTCACCTGCTGATGTATCCGTTCCAGGATATGCCCACCCAGAGCTCGACGACCAGGAGGTACATATCCAGGTCCAGCTGCCAGCACAGACTTGAAGGCAACCTTCCACGGGTCGTGCTCCAGTGCGTGAAAAGGGATATCGGTGGCGTACATGGCTTTCGCGATGTCGTCGTCTGCCTGCTGCTGCTTCGTTCGATCCAGCCCTTCGCGAATGCTCGGTTGACGACCAGGGCGACGATGTCCAGCAAGTCCAAAACCAGAAGTTGCTGCATCCATAAGGCTGCGTTCGCGCTCACCTTCCTTTTCGGCGTTCTTCTCTTTTATAAAATGGGAACATCTCTTCTTCGCTGCGGTGAACTCTTCCTTCCTGACATTGAAGGCCTCGGTGGTCTCATCCAAACGCTTGCTCACGCCACTGCATAGCGAGACCCCGTTACCTTTGATCTGTTCAATGTGTGAACAAATCCTATCCGGGGTTCCATTGAACTTCTTCGAGCAAAATAAACAACGTGCCACCTCGCTTGGTTTCCCTCGATGCCCAGCAGGGTACAGGACGTCATCTCCAAACTCGTCCTTGTCAGGGGCAATCACTCGCACGAAGGCCCATAGAAAGTCTGTTTTAAAGGCTACAAGGCGAGATCGCTCCGTCCCTTGGACCGTGGACACAGAGACAGTATCACTCTCAGCAGCGGACATTGTTGGCCTATATTGTTCAAGCCTCACAATCAGGATTCAAGCGCTTAAGGCGTTCAGCCGCACAATCGGAATGACACATGTCGGTGAGATGTCAATGTGTGATGTGAGAAAATTCACGAAGTGTCATATCAAGTCGTGGCAAGCGTGTCTGACAGTCTGAGGCTGCGGCTGTGTCATACGGGCGTCAAACGTACAATTGAGCCCTTAACACTGAGGGGCATATAGCCTACGTAATTTACGCGTAATTTACGTATTTTGGGGTCTCGAACTTTTACGCGTATTGCGTATCTGCCAACATAGGGAAGGATGGGGTTGGTGATGTTGATGGTGCAGCCAGTGAAGGTGGAGCCTTGGAAGGACGGGCTTGAAGATGTTGATGGTGCGCCCATGGCAAGATTAGGCTTCGCCTGAGCCGAGAAGAAATTGGTCAATTTGGGAGGGAGGTGGCGGGAAGAGGGTTCTGAAGGGGGAGACAAAGGTTCTTGTGCACGGTAGGGGATGAAGTTTTCGTGGGGTGGGGCATGGCGAAGGAAGTTTTGCTCGGGGTCAAATTGGTAGTTGGGATCATGCAAGACACGGCACCGCTGACACCAGTAGCTGCGCATGATGGAACAAGTGCAAACGGGGTGGTGGTCCAAGTCTCCAAGATGTGGTTCACATTAGCCATGGTCTTGGGCAAACATGGGAGGAGGTGGTGGCAGCTCGGATGGCCGTGATTGGAGATCGGGTTCGGGACAGCGGTTTGGATCATACGAAGGCGGGATGATGCCATATATAGGCAGGATTAGCACGAACACGGCAAGGCATGCACCAAAAACCCTTCATGGCATTACAGGTGCAAGGGCTTACTTGTTGAGGCTGGAGAGAGGACATCAAGGCGGTGTTCATGTCCTTCAATCGTTGAAGAGTGTCCATCAGGGATGTTGGCGGGGTTCTCGTGGCAAGCCGTGATGGAGGTGGGAGAGAGGGCAAAGCCGCAATGTGGTTCTCGCGCTCGATCTCCAAGGTGGTCTTGTCACCGGCGAGGTTCTTGTGGATGCAAGCAGCCATGGCCTTGGCCTCGACGGTCGACTGCCGCTTGTACGCGCGGATGCCGTCGGTGCTAAAGTGGGAGCTCTGGTCCATGATGGCGTTCTCGGGCACACCAGCCTCGTACGAGGCGGAGATCATCATGGAGCGGATGCCGTGGTTGTGGTAGATGTCCGAGAGGCCGGCCTTCCTGGAGATGGTCTGCATGATGTTGTTGGCGATGTCGATTTGGAGGGGGGCGTCCTCGTACCCAATGGCCTCCTTGCGCCCACCTTTGCCATCGGTCTGAAAGGGAAAGGCGTGGAAACCCTAAATGTCTTCGCTATTTGAATGTGGGTTAAAGGCAACCACATAGTAGTGCATGCAAAGGCATTTTCATATGAAAGTTGCATTTGCGGTATTATGAGGAAGGTATATTTAGGAGCGCACCGCAAATTTGATCTTTAAAAAAAGCGAGTTGCACGTGAAGCCTGCCTCCTTGCGGAATGCACGCTCTGCGTGCATATGGTTGACGAAGCAGTAGTCGGGGTTCTCCTCGTTGCAATAGATGTGCAAATCGGGCAACGTCCTCTTCAACGACGCAGCCGCCCCACGGTTCTTGATGTCCAGCTTTTGTCAATGAAAGAGGTAGTGCTCAGGCTCGTCTTTTGTGGCTGCATCGTTGGAAAGAAAGGAAAACCCCAAAAACGAAAATGTCAATAAGGCAAAGGTAAAGTGTGACAACAAGTTAAGTGTGGCGAGATAAGTGTGAAAAGTTAAGGGAAATGTGATATGTCAAGTTTGGCACGAGCGAGAGGCACACGAATTCAGCAGAGGCACTCACCAGAGACGGGGGAAAGTGGTCCATGCTCAAACTTCTGAATTCCTTGCCACGCTTGAAAGTCTCGGTCATGGCGGCGAAGCCGCGACGATGGGTGTAGGCGTAAGCGTTATCTTGACGAAGAAAGTCGCTATCGTAGATCTTCTTGAGGTCCTCTTTGGTGGGGCCCTTGATGGGGTCCTTGTCAGCGACACACTTCTCGAAGCGCTTGAACATGGCGTCGTACGCCAATGACCAAAAAGGCTCGTTGTTCCAATCGTCATTGGTGAACGTAGCATCGGACGCCTGAAGACGAACAGTTCGAAGAAAAAGAATTAGTCAACACACACGCAAGTGGGGTTGAAAATATTGGAACCCGCGGATACAGGCATTGAGTGCGCCGGCGATACAGGCATGAGCGACATGCAATAGTTCAATGGAGGAGGTTGAAGAAGAAAGATAAAGTGAAGAAAGTTTCAAAAGGTTGAAAAAAAACGTACCCCATGTAGTTAGATATATAGTGGTGACTATATATTGTGGAAACAGCTCAGAATGCTTACACTCATAACACAAGAAGTAAGTTATATTAACCAAAGCTCGGCTTAAGCCGGAAACCCTAAACCTGTGACACCCATACTGTACATAGTACTAGTACAGACATAGGACTGTGACACACACGGTGTGACACATCCAGCACATCACCCTGTACTATTACGGAGGAAGAGTTAGGGTGGAGCAGGCAGATTTGTTAGGGTGAAACACACCATCTCAAGCGGTGGGAACAAATTTCTAGTGGGGGCATGTGCTCTTGGCCAGGGCGGTCCCATCTCTAGCTAGCACTACACACTGAAGGCTGCTGTGCCCGTTACACAGATCTAGCCGTGCTACTAGTGTCCCTAAATCAACTCTACAGTACTCACTCGTATTTAAGAATATCTTAATTTAAGAAATTCGGGCCGGAAGAAATGCTAAAATCCTTTAGAATACTAGCCCCACCTCAAATTGTCAAGCCATATTCTTAAATATTGATCGATAACCGAGTTAAGAATAAATGGGCTATAAATCTCAAGAAGTATTCTTATTTCACAAGCGTGTGTATGTGTTTAAGAATAATATCCCGAATGCCCAGTTTACTGCAAATGAATTCGTTTACGGAATTTTACGCATATGCTTACAAACGATATATCAATCTGTGCGTCTATGAAAGACCTATTTGTGGTTCATTTTTCAGCCAAAATGGCCAAGTATATCAAAAGTTATGCTCATTCCGAGCATTTTCGGTTATTACACTATAATAACACTCGCGTACGCTGCACAGTTTTCTGCAAATGAATTTGTTTACGGAATATTACGCCTGTGCTTACAAACGATATATCAATCTGTGCGTCTATGAAAGACCTATTTGTGGTTCATTTTTCAGCCAAAATGGCCAAGTATATCAAAAGTTATGCTCATTCCGAGCATTTTCGGTTATTATACTATAATAGCACTCGCGTACGCTGCACAGTTTTCTGCAAATGAATTCGTTTACGGAATATTACGCCTGTGCTTACAAACGATATATCAATCTGTGCGTCTATGAAAGACCTATTTGTGGTTCATTTTTCAGCCAAAATGGCCAAGTATATCAAAAGTTATGCTCATTCCGAGCATTTTCGGTTATTACACTATAATAACACTCGCGTACGCTGCACAGTTTTCTGCAAATGAATTCGTTTACGGAATATTACGCCTATGCTTACAAACGATATATCAATCGGCGTCGGTGCGTCTACGAAAGACCTATTTGTGGTTCATTTGTTGCCAAAGCTGCGTCCCTTACACAACGGCCACTTACACGTATAGTCTCTGAGCTCAAAAACTTAACCAGGCAGTGCGCTTGGCTGGATGCCGATATACTTCTTCCCTGCTGTAGTGGTGACAGTCACTGGTCCTAAAAAGTGGCTCAACGTTGGTTGCCCTTTTTTCTACGGTAGCGCGAGTTCTGGGTCTCACAGGTGGACGGGCTTTCGGTGGTTTGCTTTTTGAGACGACTGTAGTTGCTCGCTTCGGTTCAGTGGCATTCGCCGAGGGCTCGGGCTCCGTGGCGTGCGTAGGGAGCTGTATCGGGTCGGGTTTTGGGAAGGGGGCCCTGCCGGCGGGGTGTGTAACACAGCGCTGATCACTGAGGCGCGCAACTCTTCAAATTGAAGCTGGCTTATTAATCCATCGGTAAAATCCTCTTTCAAAAGCCGAAGCTTTTTCCGTGTTTGGTCGTCCATAATCTGTATTGTGTCAAAGTTTTTGGGTCCAAAACTTGAGGCAGCCGCAAAGCTTTGCAGTAATCGCGAAATTAAGAATATTCGAGGCGTTCAAATTTTGGTTGAAATTTAGGAATATTTATGCCGATTCCCATGTTTAAGAATATGTGGGCCAAATCTACCCAATGTGGATTAAGCATATGATCCACGTGTTAATAATATATTGTCCGAAATTCCCCAAATCCTTAGAATACGCGCCCCACCCCCAAATTTCCCAAATTCTTAAATACGAGTGAGTACTGTAGCCACCTCGGAGGTGGTCCACAGAGTAGAGTTCACATGATTTGTTGGCATTGCAGTTTTCAAACTCAAAGTCCAGACTGTAGATGCCGAAACAATCAGAGTCCAGGAAACCAGAGTCCAAACTGAAGGTGTCGTTGTAGTCAGCTGGTTCAGTGTCCAGAAGGGCGGGGCCAGTGAACTAGTCCACTGTGCAGTTCTGATAAGCAGAGTACTGTCCGTACACCACCGACCGTGGAGCAATTTCCACGTCACAAAGTGCACAGGCGGTGACGGTGTCGATTAAGGCCATGCTCACACAGAGAAATAGTGCTGGTAGTGTTGCTGCCGTGAGAAAAGTACCAATTCTTTGACGGTTTCCGTACACCACCAACCCGTGGAGCGGGTGGTGGGACGGCATCATGCAAGTCCTCG
Organism: Cymbomonas tetramitiformis; assembly: GCA_001247695.2. Taxonomy (NCBI): domain Eukaryota; kingdom Viridiplantae; phylum Chlorophyta; class Pyramimonadophyceae; order Pyramimonadales; family Pyramimonadaceae; genus Cymbomonas; species Cymbomonas tetramitiformis. The sequence goes on along the minus strand of LGRX02004177.1, from coordinate 17,799 downwards.
CCGTCGGACCCCGAGTCAGCCACGCTAGCTGAATCATGCGTGGAAGAAATGTACGGAGGCAGGGGGGTAACGGAATTAGCAGAAACCTTTGGCTCGGGCTCGAAGAAGCCCAACTTCACAGACATGTTGTCCTACGTACCATGAAAGACGGTTCGAAGGGCGGCTCGTTGTCGGTGTATTGCTTGGGGTAAAGCACCACGCCCTTGTCGGTATCGATCGCCACTTTCGGCTCAGGCTCCACGACGGCATCGTCGATCGCGGCGGGCGTGGCCGAGCCGAAGTGGACCATGGGGAAGTGCTGCGACTCGGGCTCAGCACCACCAGCTACCTGCTTGAGCTCGCGGAGAGCCGTGCGTGCCTCGTGCACGCGGGTAGCAAGGAGAGAGGGTTGGGAGGGCGTTAATACTGCGTACTGCCCCCGAAGGCCCACGTCAATGTGCTCGGAGATGAACGTGAAAGGCTCCTCGTCCTGCCGAACCAAGGGGTGATCATCATGTTGAGCACAAAGTCGAGCAAAGGCCGTGTCGTAGTCCTCAGCGTCGAAAGCGGTCTGGAAGGCGGACACGAGGCCATCGGCGTCGTCGGCTTGCTCAATTACGCACTTGTCGCACTCGATGTCGGCGGTGGGACAATTGGCGGAGTCAAAAGCCTGGAGGGCAACGGACACATTCCGGCACAAAGCCTTGGAGACGACGCGAGACCGAGTGCATGCCGAAGTGTTTGTTGTCGCGGCGCCCATGTTGCTGTTGCCAATTTCCGCCCTTGGCGAGGGGCGAAGCGGCAAAGCGGTGTTGTCGTTGACGTCCGTGAAACTTCCCATCTCCTCGATGGTTCTGACGGTCACGCCAGGAGGAAGGGGGAAAGTGCACACCTGGTTTGCCCGTAGGCTTGCCCGTAGGCTTGCCCGTAGGCGGAGCCGGCCAGCGTGTAGTCGACTCGTCGTTCGCATTCTCATCGGAGAGCGAGGCAAGGACTTTGTTGGCGGCGTCGATGTGGAACTGAAAGTCCTTGATGAGGGTCTTGACGTCAACGTCGGACGGCAGGCCAGAGTAAAGAACATTGGACTTGTCAACGAAGGGCACGTGCTGCTTGATGTGGCCGGCGTTCGCTTCCCAAACCTCAAGGATGTGCGCGAAGATGTCCTCGAGCTCGACCTTGGCCAACTCAACGTCCAAACGAAGCGGTGTGATGACCTTGTCGTAGAAGTCGGTGTCGAGGGAGGCCAGCAGCTGCTTCTTGGCCATCATGTCGTCCAGAGGCCCAGAAGCTCCATTCCCAATCGCAGTTAAACAGGCGTCAAAATCTTGAATTAACGGGTCGGGGTCCTTCTTGGAGTCGAAGAAGATGGAGCAAAGCTCCTCGTAGTGTCCAAGAGGTCGAACCACGCGAGGAATTAACCTCTTGGTGACCTCGAGAATAGCACGCTTGCCATCCCGAGGTGAAGCCCGTCCCGAGGCTTCCACCCAACGTCGTGCCGTCGAATGTGGTAATGCCAACGATGTCAAAGTCGAAAAGAGGATACCATTGTAGATGGCGTTCACCTCTTTGGTCGCATCTGCCATATCAAAAAGAGCGGTGTTGTTGGGGTCCTTCTGCTCGAACGCGTGCTGCAGGGACTTCACGATAGAGGTCCACAAAGTGTTGCAGTTGTTCTCATTCCCACGAAAGGTGTCGTCCTTGGAGCCCAAGGCGTCGCGAGAAATTCTCTTGATGATGTCGATGTCCCAAGATGAATTTCAAGGTATGGCTTACGCGAGGTCGACTTTACACAAAACTTCGGAAAATATTTTTATTCGATAAACATGTCGCTTAAACCAATCTAAACATATTGCGCGCTCTGGGTATACAATTGACCCAGGCATTGAAAAGTTATGGCCGATACCGCTCGGTTACCTCCCATACTTAACCATACTTAAGAGCACACTTCAATCGCATTTATCTCACGATCTAGAAAATCGGAAGTTTTGTGTAAAGTCGACCTCGCGTAAGCCATACCTTGATTTAAAACCGCAGTAGCGCGAGTCCGGTCCGGAGCGGTGAGGGCAACTCCGGGCGAATTCGGCGTCGGTCTGTAACGAGACCCGAGGTCACGTGAGAAAATGGTGTCTAGGCGAATACGATTGTGAGCCCCCAAGGGAGGTGTAACGTGAGAAGATACACTCATGATGAAAATCCTGCAGGTGGTAGCGTTGGGGTAGAGGGGCGATGTCGGAGAATACGTAAAAGCGATGAGTTGAGAGCGCAGAATCCAGTCCCGGAACGGATATATATATATAAGGAAGCCGTAACTGTGAAATTGTAAAGATCGAAACGCGTCGGCCAAGGAGTCTCACGACAAAAATTGATCAAGTTCCAGTCGAATGAAATCCAGCGCGGACAATGCAAATAATTCCAGGTAGACGCACGCTGCAGCGAGTCCAAAATTAATCCGCCCGCAACTTGCTTGCTCTCAACCGCAACTGCGAAAAATCACGACATCAGATTGGGCCCCCAACGCCCCACCAAGCGGAGCGGCTTAGCCACTCATGTGATCAAAAGTAGTGGAAGGTGCCTGGCGCACCATAACCTGTTAGATATATAGTGGTGACTATATATTGTGGAAACAGCTCAGAATGCTTACACTGAAGATAACACAAGAAGTAAGTTATATTAAGCAAAGCTCGGTTAAAGCGGAAACCCTAAACCTGTGACACCCGTACTGTACAGAGTACTAGTACAGACATAGGACTGTGACACACACGGTGTGACACATCCAGCACCCCACGAGCATGATACTCGAGCAGCTTGTGTTCGTCCCAATGTCGCATCAGCCCACTCCACAGACTCGTCAAGGACGTCCTTTTGATCGGTTGGCCAAGCCGACCACCCTTTGTGGAGACCCGCGCCACTCTTGACAGTCTTCATCCTGGAAAAAGTTGATGAGCAAACCTGCGGACATCCAAGAGAAAACGTGAGAAGGTGCAAGTGCCTGGATGGCCGCCTGAATCGCTCCGTCGGCTGTATCGTAAAAGTCCCCGTACTCCCGGGAAGTCGATTTAAGGCCCCATGACGTTTGTCCGTTTGAAAAATAATTGGTTTTGTATGCATACAGAATGTATAATTGACGTATGAAAAAGGCTGAGGACAAACCTCGAAGCCTTTCCGGTGTGAAGTCCTTCGGAAGCTTGGTGGGTGCCATGTTCGCCTTTCCCCGGCAGAAGCCATTGTACCAACGGGTCCATTTGTTGAGAGCTCCCTTAGTTGCCATTGGTGTACATCCCTGTTTGTGTTGAAGAGCCTCGATAGCCGCTTGAATAGCGGGCAAACCAGCTTCGTCCACAGCCTGGGCATGCTGGACCTCATCCTCTTCCGCAGTGGAAACTGGAACATGCTGGGTTAAAGGAACAACAGAAGTGAGAGCATGGAGAGGGGAAGCGGAAGCTGCGGTCACGCTGGGCATGGTGACGGGGCCAGGCGCAGTCGCGACAGGGACGATAATGCCCATGCCCGGGCGCAGAGTCAGGCTTCGTGGAGAGGAGAGACATGGTGATGGAGAGAATAAGAAATGTGGTGAGCAAAACAATTCTATGAGATAAACACAGTTGGCTACTGCCCATATTCAAAGTCCTCCCACAAGGACTAGTGCGTAATGGTGACATTGGTCACGCACGAAATCAACTATTTCAAGCATATACGACAACCACGCATCATATTCATGAGTTAAATGAATTTGTTTTCCTATTTGGACAACCCATAATAGGTGCCCTTAGCTGCATTTTTAGATGGCACGCTTCGAGGGTATGCTTTTGCAAAAGTCGTCGTAAAAACGGTGGTCCTTCCACAAGGACCACCACCTTATAGCATATTGGAGGCCGCATGGGGGCCTTTTAGTGGTGCTCATGGTGATATATCTTGATTTTGTGACCAAGTATGGAAACTTAGTGGGATAGTTCGGTCTCTAGACGCCATTTCCGCTCCATTGCAACATGGCGCATGCTGAGCCCCAAGCGAATCCCCTGCTGAAATCTGTATAGGCAGCCCTGACCGGGAGTCCCGGTGCAGGCCCCTATGATAGATTCCTAGGTAGCCAATACTGGACCGTGACTGATCCGTAAGCCTGTGCTGTGACACACCGAGTGTCACAGGTAGCTAGACTCGAGACCGTTCCGACTCCGTGACCGTTCCGGGTATATCTAGCTTAGGTTTTATTTCTTATAGGAGTTTATCTATATTGGTTCACTGACTGTCTGATATCTTGAACCGGGATATTCCAGTAGGTCGTGGACCCATTCCACGCTATTTTTCCACAGCTAATTTGGCCATGATTGGCTAAAGCAGCCGCTTGGAGAGGTGGTGCGCGACGGCGCGTTTGGGTACGCACGGGGTTTTGAGATGAGCGGTTTGCGGTGAGCGTTTTTTATGGGCCGCAGCTATGGGGATTTGACCTGGACCGGGCTTCGTTGGCGCAAAGTTCATTTACGGTATTCCGCTTGCCCTGATCCCGCTTGCTACCGATTCTTGGGCTGGTGACTGCAGCACCTTCGACCTCGACGACGTCTTCCGGTGCCCCTCGCTCGCATGGCTCTGCCGCTCTTTCCGTAACTGTGACGTCGCATTTTCCCCGCGGCATTACCCGAACGCGCCGCGGCGTACCATCTCCCATCAGGCTTTCAGAGTTATGGTAGTTCACACACGTGCAAAGAGGTCCCTCACGAGGGACTCGGACATCGACGCCTCCTTGAGGCTGACTGACCATGTTCGCAACACGCCGACGGCGAGTTCACCGGCTGTTACGAACCCCGACCCTGCTTCCAACACCGACGCCGACGTTGCGACGAGGAGGTACCTGCAGGAGCAGTCCAAGCTTGTGGACGAGGTCTACAAGGGGCGGCTGCATCGGACATGGGCCAAGGGTATCCGCGAGGATATCCTTGGCGACAAGAAGCAATATTACAGCGGCACAACTGACGCGGGTCTCCTCTCCGACGTGGTGGTTCAGCTACGTACGGAGTTTGAGTCCGCTGGGCTGGACCTCGTCTCGTTCGACCTTGACGACCCCCAGGCTCTGGTGGTGGGCAAGGTGAACGCCCTGCTGTACGACGTGCTGAGTCTCATCATCGAGAAGCACAGCAACGCGCACGTCTGGCTTACGGGTACGGACGCATCTGCCGACCGAGATGGACGACGAGCGCTTGTGGACATCGTCAAGCGCAGCGTACCTGTGGCTCTGAGGGAGTCCTTCCAGCAGGAGCACGCCGCGCTGAGTTATCCCGCAAACGTTGACCCGCAGCCGATTTTGGCTCGGGAACAACGTTTGGTGCGGGATAACAAGGCCGCCGACTGGACCCCCACCGAGGCCACCAGGAAGCGCAGCCTCTACAGCCGGCTTGACCCGGTGTTCTACGCCGCGGTCAAGGTGCGTTACCCCATGGTGGCCGATCTCGCGGCGGTTTCCCTCGGTGCTCTGCGCTCTCTGGTTGTAGAGATTTATCAGGCATGGGCGCAGACGGACGTGGGGAAGGCCGTTCTGGCCAAGCCCGCAGGTGGTGGCGCGTCGGCTCTGCTCACCAGCAGCGAGCACCAGGTACTTCTGGACAAGATCAAAGAGTTGACCGAGCTGGTGCAGCGGCAGTGCGGGGCGGCTCCGCCGGTGGTGCAACAGCAACGGGATCCGCCGCAGCGGCAGCACGGGCAGCGCCGGCAGCAGCAGCGCGGGCAGTCACCGCGGGGCTTCCGCATGGGGGTCCAATCCCCACCGGCGGTGGGCTACGATCGTGACGAGCAGCGGGCTAAGCCGCTGTGTACCCGCTGCAAGAAGACTGGTAAGGACCTTTATCACTTCTACCGCGACTGCCCTCTTGGCGGTCGCCAACATCCCCCCACCTCAGCCGCGGCTTTCTGCGTCCCCATCGACGAGGAGGATGCGGATGGCGTGCATGCACTCGCCATGTGTGCTGTTTTTCAGGAGGCAGCGGATGATGGGGCTGAGGCTTTTGCCCGCGCGGCGACGGCGTACGGTCCGCCAGCGGTGCTGTGCGGGGGTGTTGTGGGGGGCATCGACGTGTCGGCCTACGGCTTCTCCGTTGACGCGGTGACGCCGGTGGCGGGGACGTCCGGTGACGACATCCTGCAGCGGCTCGGGACGACCTCGCGGCGGAGGTCAACGCGGCGGTAGAGCCTAAGGTACATTACACTCACGCCTCTTTCCCGCCGCCTGGGGGCATTGCGACGCAGGCTTCGGCTCTGGTGTGTGACCCTGCAGGCGCGGGTATCACACCGGAGGAGCAGGTTCCGGCAGGTGGTGCGGCGGCATCGGCATCCGCCGTGCCGGCCCCTGCTATGCCTGTCTTGGAGAATGAGAAAGAGCTCCTTGAGCTCTACGGCTACGGCTCACCCGTGTCCCTTCAATCGACACGGGTGACCACTACGGAGAAGTCAGGCGGTGAGTTCGCGGGGGTTGTGGAGGCTGTCCACCACGCCGCGGTTGAGCCGGTTGACTTGACCGGCTACGACACCGACGACTACGAAGATTTTGCAGACGGCAGCTTCGCCGTCAAGCCGCGGGCTCCGGCCATCTCGGCCAATCATGCGTCAGAGCCCGCAGCCCACGTGCCTGAGTCTGGTGGTGCTTCCCGCCCCTACGGATGTGGCAAGCCGCCATGGGGCTTCCCCGCACACGCGGGCCCGTGGGGGTTTCATTACCTTCTCTCCCTTGTCCTTTTCATCTCGATCATGGGTGTGGGAGCTGCCGCCTACACGGCGGCCAATGACATCGACTCTGTGCAGGTATCGGGTCGGGCTGCGCCGCAGCCTGTGCTGTGCAGGGGGGATTTGTGTATCTACCCTGGTATCTCCGAGCTGGACCCCGTCACTCTGGATGCGGTACTGCACTCCCTGGGTGCTGCGACGGTGGTTCACCGGCCGCCTGACCCACTGGAGTGCAGTGCTGCAGGCTGCTACCGTGAGCATTGTGGTGACGGTGCCCCTCTGGACTTTGACCCCGAGTAGCTTTTATTATGGCTCTAGCATTACACCACTCTGGTGGTGTGCTGAGATGTACTTTGACCTCAACATGGTCTTCAATTTGGTTTTATGCTTTCTAATTTGACAACTACGATCTTTAATCTGGTTTGCTGACACAGTGCCTTTCAGTTGTTTGGCGGGAGCTCCTTGCCCGTAGGTTTCTGCACTTGTGCTAGCTAGAGGGTTCAAATTTGTGTATCAGAATTGCACAGTTTGATTAGCAGTTAGGTCTGTCACCCTAGCTCCTGCCCTAACTTATCTTAACTTCGCTGACTTACCTGTCAGTCACCACCCACAGTGCTGGGGTGGTGTGCTGAAATCTGTATAGGCAGCCCTGACCGGGAGTCCCGGTGCAGGCCCCTATGACAGATTCCTAGGTAGCCAACACTGGACCGTGACTGATCCGTAAGCTTGTGCTGTGACACACCGAGTGTCACAGGTAGCTAGACTCGAGACCGTTCCGACTCCGTGACCGTTCCGGGTATATCTAGCTTAGGGTTTTATTTCTTAAGAGAGTTTATCTATATTGGTTCCAGGACTGTCTGATATCCGTGAACCGGGATATTCCAGTATCCCCAAATATTCAAATTTTACACTTCAGAAATTGTTGCTTGGCCATCTTAGATAATTAATTCCCGTCGCATGATTCGATGTTTGGACGATGTAAAGCTGTCAGAAATTCACAACGTGTATATAATTGAAGTTTCAATGTGTCTTATACAGCAAGTGTTTCAGTTATGCTTTCCCAAGCGAGCATTTCGTTGTGTACGTCGGACTACATGTCATCACCAAAATGCTCGCGCCAAAATGCTCGCAAAATGTACGGGTGAAATGGTACATTAAACACAACCAATATACGCATTCCGACCAGGTCTATCGCCCAAATATCATCGGAACATCAATGTTGGGTTGATATGATCGCATCCACCCTGGTCTAGTCATGGTATACCATTGGTGAAAAATTAGATAAGATGAGGCACCATTTTGACAGATTTTGAAAGTTAATAAAAAAGAATACGTTTTGAAAATTCCGGGGATAGTAGTCTTAAATGCAGTTGGCATGGGTATATTATACGTGGATATATACCGAACCATCCATCGAAGTACTTAATATACTAGGACCCATACTAACTAACTTTCATGGGATACGCATCCGGGATCAAGATTACACGGCCAAATAAATTATTTGAAAATTGGTCCTTGTGGGAGGACCAAAAGGCGTTCTTGGTCCTCCCACAAGGACTGCGGGGCAGTAGCCACAGTGCCACAGCCGGAGCAACCTGCGCAAACGAGGGAAAATGAAAAGTGACCCTACAAATTTAGGATGCCTGTACCCGGCATGTACCCGGCATGTACTTTGGCAAGGTACATATGCACCTACCCACTCCCAACTTGGGGCCCAAAACTCAGTGAAAATCCGAGTTGTAAAAAAGTGCAATATTTTCACATATATGTCAAGGCCATGAGTGACTAAGACATCTTTGACAAGTTTCGATGTAAACAAATGAGTTATTCCTTCAGAAATGGACATCCGGAAAACAGGACTGGCGTGTACCTACGTGTACCTACATGTACCCCGTCGACGGGCACACACTTCCAGAACGGTGCATGCGGGGTGCATGCGTACGCAATCGAGTGCGTACACGTGCACCCGGCATGCACCGGGCGGGTACATGTAGATACATGCCGGGTACATGGTCCCGCGTACGCATGCACTCAACGTGTACCATGCAGTACATGCTGAGTACATGCTGGGTACATGGTGTCTCGTACACATGTACCGGTCATGTACCAAATGGCAGACTAGTGCATGTTGGGTACATGTGAACGCACCCCCTTAGTACGACGTGGGTACATAGTAACCCCACGCGTGTTATATATGGCGTGCACGTGTACCGACAATGTACCATGTGTCAATTTAACAATTCACCATAACAAAAACGATCATTATATACAATTACATTTACCTATGTTTATCTATCATGCCTCATTGTCACTGGGATTTTCATCTCGGACAATCTGCTCAAAGAAGTCGGCTAGCGGATCCAAGACCACCGCGGTTTCCATGCAAGGATGCTTTCGAATCACCACTTGAGAAGCAATCTCCTCGGCAAGCACAAACGGTTCTTTTCGATCGAATTCAGTGGCCGGATTCTCTGGGTCCAAGACGTAGAAACACTTTGAAACACTTTCCGCTCCTATGATGGAATGCCTCGCACGCAAAGCGGCCGTTAAAGCTTTAGTTGGCTTCTTGAGCCACGAAACCTTGACAAACACGTACGGTCTTCCTCCAAGCTCCACTCGATAGATGTCATCCACCCGGCCAAACCTGGAATACAAGCATCACCCCCTCCCGACATCAAGCACGTATGCACCATCACATCGATATCAAATCAGTCTCGCACCGCTTGGCTCGTGCATGTTCGGCCCGCACACTACTGCACACGGGTACATGTGCACCCAAGACGTACCCAGTATGAAGACATGACGGGTACACATGCACCCACGCGTTCCCATGTTAGGTGTGTATGTACCGAGGGTGTACGGGTACTGGTGGTACATGATTGTGCACTCACCGGTCTGTTTTTGCCTTTTCCTTTGTTCGCTCGCGACCTTTCGTCATCACCCTCTCGACGTAAAAAGATCGGAAGTAACATTGCACTGTCTTGAACTTTTTGTCCATGGATGCGGTCCGGAACTTCATCGTACCCACTTGCACTCGATTGAACTTGCGGCATCGAGGAGGGCAACCTTCGAGTAGAGCGCGCTCATACTCTGTGTCGATTGTCTTCCCGAGTGGCTTCGTCGCGAACTTGTGCTTCCATGCGCAGTCTCGCTTGTTCAAATTCACGAAGCTGTTGAAGTGGACCTCCGCGTTCGAGTTTGTCACGCGTCCTCCATTGGTCATGAGCTTTGGAGTAGCCAGTCCAGCGAACTTTCCATTCTTCCACCTCTTTTCCTCGAACAGACCGTACTCGGCGTGCAAGGATGCGCTCAACATGTGCTTCCTTCTGACCGTCTACTACCACCTCTTCAGGTACTGCCAGGTGATCACGTGCGGCGAAAGCGTCTTGACCGCTGGTGCACGGCTTGAGGCGGTGTTGAGCGAACACGTCATGTATCCGCCAGTGAGGAGGGAGGCGTAGGCGGTAGGCTACTGGGGCTCCCCTGTCGGCCTCTGGCATAGTCATCTGCATATCACCGAAGAAGCGTTCGGTCACAGGAACCGGTCCGTGCCAGCGTTTGGTCAACTTCCTACAGATGGAGCGATCCATCACCTTCTCTGTAAGGTGTTTCGCTTCTATCCAGACCAGATCTCCAACAGCATACTCTCGCTGTCCGTGCCTGCGATCAAACTGCTCGCGCTGTCGCTGTTGAGCCAGCTCCAACCGCTGTCTAGCGTCCCGCAGCTGCGACGAAAATTTCGCGGCCACTTCGTGTGCGGTACCTACTCCCCCTGTTCGTCGCCCAGCGGTGGACTGTGCGGCCTCTAGGAAAAGGTCCAACTGTGACAGCGGCGAGAACCCAAACACCAGCTCAAATGGTGTGAAGCCAGTAGACTCACTTCTGGAGTCATTGATTGCAAACTCCACGTTAGTGGTGTACACGTTCCAGTCCTCCACATTGGCGTCTACGAAGGACCTGAGCATGTCCTCAATAACTCTGTTGCTGTGTTCCGCCTGGTCGTCAGACCTAGGGTTGTACGGCGTAGTGCGAGCCACTTTTACACCCATTAGCCTCATGAGTTCCTGGCAGAAGGCATCCTGAAACCGGGAAAAATAATTAATATAGAATAAGTTTTCTTAATCTTAGAATAACCCGTTTTCATCGTTAATTTAGAATAAGTTTTCTTGATGTCATCCGGCTATGACCGGTGGTCCTTTTCACGACTCGTGTTCAAATAATGTGCACACAGGTCAAACGCTCTCGTTCCCGCTGGTGCCATCATGAGGAAGCCTCCAAAAAGCTTTAAGAAGGTTTGTCTCGCTTGTGATAGTGGTGGGCGCCGTCGTAATAGACACTCACGGCGTGTCCTGCTTGAAAAAAAGGCCCGTGTACTTCTTCTAGATTCTAAACCCTTTGACTTGCCTTTTACCGCTGCACGCGACCGGCAAGCATCTTTGAAACTTCCGAGTTTCAAAGATGCGTTTTGTATTTTGGGTGCACCCTAATTTTACAAAACGGCCGAGCGCTTCCCGTTTGTGCGGGATATTCACATTTATTCCATGGAATATTTCATATGGATTAACACACATAAGCACGAAGGCATCGGCCACGCATCTTTGAAACTAACGAGTTTCAAAGATGCGTTTTTTGTCATTTGGGTGCGCATACCCAAATAACAAATCAGCCGAGCGCTTCCCGTTGGCGTGGGGTATCCAACGCTTGAATGTTGAATATTCATTGTAATATGAGTTAGCAAGCGAGGTTGCAAAGGCATCGGGACAGAATCTACGAAACTGTCCTATGCCTTTGCCTTTGGGTTTGGGTTCGAAGGTGACACCCAAACCCAAAGATGCCAAACAGCCGAGGGCTTCCCGTGCGTCCTAACGCACGAAACTTGGCACGAATACTACCATGGTACATATATTTAAGTTACCAGAAGCTCAAGGCTTCAAGTTACTTGTGCGCGAAACGCGCAATTATTTCTAAGGCAGATGTTTTGGGTTTGGGTTCGAACGTGACACCCAAACCCAAAGATGCCAAACAGCCGAGGGCTTCCCGTGCGTCCTAGAGCACGAAACTTGGCACGAATACTGCCAAGATACATATATTTAAGTTACCAGAAGCTCAAGGCTTCAGTTACTTGTGCGCGAAACGCGCAATTATTTCTAAGGCAGATGTTTTGGGTTTGGGTTCGAACGTGACACCCAAACCCAAAGATGCCAAACAGCCGAGGGCTTCCCGTGCGTCCTAACGCACGAAACTTGGCACGAATACTGCCAAGATACATATATTTAAGTTACCAGAAGCTCAAGGCTTCAAGTTACTTGTGCGCGAAACGCGCAATCTATTTCTAAGGCAGATGCTTTGGGTTTGGGTTCGAACGTGACACCCAAACCCAAAGATGCCAAACAGCCGAGGGCTTCCCGCGTCCTAGAGCACGAAACTTGGCACGAATACTGCCAAGATACATATATTTAAGTTACCAGAAGCTCAAGGCTTCAAGTTACTTGTGCGCAAAACGCGCAATCTATTTCTAAGGCAGATGCTTTGGGTTTGGGTTCGAACGTGGCACCCAAACCCAAAGATGCCAAACAGCCGAGGGCTTCCCGTGCGTCCTAACGCACGAAACTTGGCGCGAATACTACCATGGTACATATATTTAAGTTACCAGAAGCTCAAGGCTTCAAGTTACTTGTGCGCGAAACGCGCAATTTATTTCTAAGGCAGATGTTTTGGGTTTGGGTTCGAACGTGACACCCAAACCCAAAGATGCCAAACAGCCGAGGGCTTCCTGTGCGTCCTAGAGCACGAAACTTGGCACACATACTGCCAAGATACATATCTTTGAGTTACTTGAAGCTCAAGGCTTCAGGTTACTTGTGCGCGAAACGCGCAATTTATTTCTAAGGCAGATGTTTTGGGTTTGGGTTCGAACGTGACACCCAAACCCAAAGATGCCAAACAGCCGAGGGCTTCCCGTGCGTCCTAGAGCACGAAACTTGGCACACATACTGCCAAGATACATATCTTTCAGTAAGTTGAAGCTCAAGGCTTCAAGTTACTTACTTTTTTTCAAGCATAACACGCCGTGAGTGTCTATTGTGGCAAAGATGGCAAATAATAAAAGTCATTATGCGTAAAGAGTTGTTATTCACGGCCGTGACTTTTAGATTCACGGCCGTGAATCTTTCGGAATGGAACCAAAAACCGTTCGATTTTAATCGAACGGTTTTTGGTTCCATTCGGACATATGGACATCACGGCAAGACAACTCTTCAGTGTAATATTTCGCATGGCATGGGGATAGCTCAACAGGTACAGGTACAACGTCATGGATGCATGCACCGGTCATAGCCGGATGACATAAAGAAAACTTATTCTAAATTAACGATAAAATGGGGTATTCTAAACTTATGAAAAAATATTCTAAATTAAATAGCCTACCCTGAAACCGCGGATCGCGGGCAGAGACGATCTTCATAGGCGCGCCATGTAAGCGCCACACCGAGTCAAAGTAGATCCTGGCCACTACAGCCGCAGAGCTGTCCCCGAAGTTCATTGGTACGACGTGGACCATCTTTGTCAGCTTGCACGTGAAGGCCACGAAGGCATCGTTACCTCTCTCTGATACTGGCAAGCCGGTGACGAAGTCCACTGCGACATCTTGCCATGGTCTGTTCGGGATGCTGTGAGGATTCAGCAGCCCATCTGGGTAAGTTCCCCGCGGTCTCACTGATTGGCACACTGCGCAGGACGCTACCCAGGTGCCTACGTCCTCTGCAGCACCACGCCAATAGAAACGGCGCAGCACTCTTTCCAGAGTTTTGTCTCTTCCAGTGTGACCTGAGGACAATGACTCATGGGCATGACGAATCACTACCTCCCGAAGTGGAGAATCCTCCCCCAGCACCAACTGGTACCTTCCTGCTGCGGTTCTCCAAACTACCTCACCCACCAGCCTGAAGTCCTGTAGGCATTGGTGCGGTGCTGCTTTTACTTTCTCTCGCAGTGAACGGAGTGACCCCTCTCGGGTGTACTCTGCTTTCAGTGCACGCAGGAACTTCGAGTCTGACTGCTGGGAGATTGTGTCTCTGAAGTCTGCCGCTTCACCCGTCCTTATCACAGCGGGAGTCATCCTCGGATGTCTCACGCGTGCTGGCTGAGGTTTGGCAGGAGGGGCGTGCACTATCAATACAGGCCAGCGGAGGTCGAAAGCCTTCCCATCTGGGTTCTCGAAGAACTGATTAGGCTCGCCCTTGTCGTCGTGAGTAGGGACAACCTCTACGATCTGCATATTAGCCTTCCTGAATAGCTTGCGCCACGCGGGGAGCTTGGACTGGTGGTCTGGCAGGACAAAGACCGCAGAGGTGTTCTCCGGGTCCGCCTTCCATTCTGCGATGTACTTGTTCAGAATTGCCTCCACAGTGATGTGTTTGGAGTTATACGGGGGATTGCACCAAACCCGAAGACCCCTCCATTTCTCAGAAAGGCAGTTTGTCCAAAATCGATCCGCCTGTCTGTTACGGCCGCCAAGGTCACAACAGGCGTCCACGTCGAAGGGTCCAAACTTCTCGACGTACTTCGAGGAGTACTCTGCGCGAACACGCCAATTCTGCGAGTCCTCTGGGGGACGAGCTTGTCGCTTCTGTGGGGGAAGAATCGAGGGTGAAACTGACTGCTGAGGCGTCTTCTGAGGGTGTGGTGAGCTCACTGGCGGCTTGTCAGTGGACGCCGCCGGTGTATCAGCTCGTGATGTAGGCGCTCGCATCTTCGGCGACACTGACTGTGGAGGCGCTGGGGTCGCAGAAGCTTTCCCAGCTCGTGCCATGCTCCTCGTTATCCTTATCTGAGGTGGAGCTCGGTCAGGGGGTTCGCGTGGAGTTTCTGCCGGCTTCGCGCTTTTGGCTTCAGGCCAGTCAGGCATGTCGAAGTCGAGGCCATCTCCCTTCGCCCCTTCATAGAGCTTCGGATTAACGAGAGCGATGGTCTCCCCCAGGTCTATGGCCTGCTCCGCCACAGAGAGGGTTTCCACTGCTGAAAGCCAAGAATCAACCGTCTGGGCCCATTGGGGATGAGCCGCGGGTGGTGAACTGGTGAAGCATTCAGACTCCAGCGATGCCAGAGGGTCCTTCGGCAGGTCAGAGGTGGGGTCGATCACTCCTGCTTCCTTCAACCCTTCTCGAACGTCCTTGTCCTTGAAGTCAGGTCTTCTGGACAAGGCGTCTGGTACCAGCAACAGTGCCCCCTTGATGTACTCCATGCGCGGGACTCCCACCTCCACCAGATCCATGTACCAGCGCGCCTGCCTGCGGCTGAGCTCTCTCCCAGGTTCCATCAGCCATTCAAGGGGACGGTGATCGCCCTGGATGCGGAAGTTGGTGAAGATGAGGTAATGCCGCCAGGTGACGGTG
This sequence comes from Cymbomonas tetramitiformis, assembly GCA_001247695.2. Taxonomy (NCBI): domain Eukaryota; kingdom Viridiplantae; phylum Chlorophyta; class Pyramimonadophyceae; order Pyramimonadales; family Pyramimonadaceae; genus Cymbomonas; species Cymbomonas tetramitiformis. The sequence goes on along the minus strand of LGRX02004177.1, from coordinate 2,719 downwards.
GTACAGTGGTGCAGGGCGCCCAGTTCTCGCTCACCAGTGTGGTAGTTCTGCTCAGCAGCTGAGAACTGACGGCTCTCGTATGCTATCACGCGTAGGCCGAGACCATCTCCGTTGTCTTGCATCAGCACTCCCTCAAGAGCGATGCCACTGGCGTCCGTCTGCACCACAAAAGGTGCTGTGCCGTCTGCGGCACCCTTAATGTTGGGTAAGGCGAGGACTGGTGCTGAAGTGAGGGCTTTCTTCAGTTCCTCGAAGGCCCACTGCTGCATGGGACCCCACTCCCAGGGTACGTCCGATTTGGTCAGCCGGGTGAGGGGCTGAGCGATCTCGGAGAAGCAGTGAATGAATCTGCGGTAATACCCTGCCAGGCCCAAGAATTGCCTGACGTGGGTAACCGTCTCCAGCTCTGGCCAGTCTCTCACTGCAGCCACCTTGTCATGTTGGGGTCTACAGCCGTCCGCGGAAATGCAGTGACCAAGGAACCGCAAGGATTTCTTCAACAGTTGACACTTGGACCTTTTGAGGAAGACGCCCTTCTCCCTGCACGTCAGGAGCAACTGCTTGACGTGTTCATAGTGCTCTGCGGCGGTGTTGCTGAAAACGACCACGTCATCAATGAAGATCCGGACAAAGGGGAGATGACCCAGAGCCCGCTGCATTCGTCGCTGGTACTGAGATGGCGAGTTCTGCAGTCCCTGCGGCATGACCAACCACCCATATGACCCCATCTGAGTGGTGAAGGCGGTCTTCTCGACGTCTCCTGGAGCCATCGGAACTTGCCAGAAGCCATCCACCGCGTCGAATGAGGAGAAGAACTTCGCACCCTGCATCTCGTCGAACATCATCTGGATGTCTGGGAGGGGGTACTTGTCCTTCACTGTCTGGCGGTTAAGAAGCCGGTAATCGATCACCAGTCGCAGCTCCTTGGGGTTCCCTGGTTTGGGGACCATCAGGCAGGGAGCTGCATAAGGGCTGGATGAGGGTCGGATGTAGCCCTTGGACATCAAGGTCTCGACGCGCTCTCGAAGTTGGCGGAGTTCCTCTGCCGACTTCTTGTAGATGCGCTGGCAGGGCGGCCCCTTCTTGCTCAGCTCAGGGTCCAGGTTGATGTTGGCCTCATCTTGGGGATCATGTCTGAGACCATCAATGTTCGGTAGAGCAGTCGTCATCTCCTTCTTGTACTCTTCACCCCAGAAGTCCTGAAATTTGAGGGTCCACTCGGGGCCCACTTGTGCGTCTTCAGTATCTGCAGGGGGTTCGGCGTCTTCAGAGTCGATAGCCGTGGCTGCAAACTAAGGCAGAAGTCGTATCCCCATGGGACTTCTCGGCCATCATGAGCCAGGCGGGTTGTATCCCCGGGTCATCGTTGCCGCGCAGCTTCTGCGTCTCCGCGTACACCAGGTACTTCTTCAACTGGGCGGGGGTCAGGAACACCTCATCCACCAACCCCGCACAGGCCGTGCCCTTCGGAGACTTGTCTCCAGATGCTTTCCCAGGAGAACAGCCTGTGATGGTGACGCGATCTCCAATCTTACCACTGCGGGACTTCCTGAGGAAGGAGACGGAACCATTCCCTTCATAGCCCAGAGTGACAGGAGAGTGACTGCGCAACCACCTTCCGCCAAGAATAACATCCACCTGTATGCCCAGTGGTAGGATTCGAAGGGCAAGGGCGTTCTCTGTATAGGTGCCCGTAGTGGTGTGCGTGTTAAACTTGGCGTACGCGGTGGCGCCAGTGATCTTCACAGATCCATCCGCCAAGGTGACTCGCATCTCGGAGCCAGCTCGTGTCGTGAGGCCACATCGCTTGGCGCTCTGCTCCGAGATGAAGTTGTCGGAGGCCCCCGAGTCGATCAGCACCTTGACCGTGTGCCCTCTGAGGGTTGCATAGAACACCAGCAGCAGCGGTCCTTCTTCGTCATGTGCCGCTGCGAGGGTACCCTCAATGTCGGTCTTCCACTGAACTCCCCCATCCGTGCGTATGCTTTTGCACTTAACCCTTAAACCGTTTCCTGGGTCATATATGACCCAAGGGTACCTAAAATTGATTTGCGAAGCCGTCTAAAATCCAAAAATGCTTTTGAAAACAGTTTTGAAAAGGTCTCCCTTATGCGCATCAAACTGCGTGCCCAATGTCTCTCAAAACTGTCGCATGCTTCCAAGATCAAACGATGAAGAGTGTAAAAATCGTTTGACGCAACACACGGTTATGGTTTGCGCGTATAAATACGCATGTTCAACCCTATTTAGGTCATGTTACATCTTCAACACATAGCTAGGCGTTATGCAAAACATGCTAGGGTCATGATTAGGGTTTACACGGGGCAGTGGATACGCATTCAGCGCCGCAATGCGTGAGATATACATTCATTGGTGACATCGCATTTTCACTCGATGCTCACTTTTGAACAATGCAGTACGGTGCGCCTTTGAAATACGTTTCAAGTGGTATGCTCAAAACGCAAATCGGCCTTCGTATGCGGCGACTATATGGAAAACACTGACTTCAACCAAAACCAAAAATAGTTATGACGGTTTAGGGGTTAAGGTTGGGGAGGAGGTTGTCCGAGGCCTCGCGGCATTCCTCCAACGTTTGCCTACACGCAGCGTAGAACTCCTCATCCAGCAAGTCAACATCTTCAGTCGGGTGGCTGACGAGGTTGTCTACACTCGCCGTCAGCAGAGTACCCGCTGAGGTGCATTCGCTCGAGGTGGGGCT
>LGRX02004174.1:0-26384 GCA_001247695.2 Cymbomonas tetramitiformis | reverse complement strand
GGGGGCTTCTGCAGCGAGCACGCCGCTCGGCGGGAGTTGGGGCGGTGCTGCAGCAAGCACGCCACGCGGAGGAGCAGATGGGAGGTGGGGGGATGCTGCTGCAGCGAGCACGCCGTTGGGAGACGCATACAGGATGTGGGGGGATGCTGCAGCGAGCACGCCGCTCGGAGAAGCAGGCAGAACGAGGGGTGATGCCGCAGCATGCACGCCGCTCATGGAAGCGGGCGAGAGGTGGGGTCATGCTTCCGCAGCGAGCACGCCGCTTGAAGAAGTAAGTGGTTGGAATACTCCTGCGCCTCCACCGTCAGGGAGAACTCCTGCTTCCATGTTCAGTGAGGCGCAAACGAAATTGACCTTGCTACATCAATCGATACTGGTTGGCACCCGTGACACATGTGTCGCACTTGTGACTCAAGTGCAATCGCTGCTGAGTGCGGTGCAAGATTCTCACCTCACGACGCCAACATCAGATGAAGAGGTGGAAGAGACATTCTGGGACAGCGAGGATGGGCTTGAAGCGACTGACATTGAATCCGATGACTCCGATTCCGAATACGATGCAGGAGTCAAGCCGGAAGACACGCTGCATCAGGAGATCAGGGTAATATTTTCCGATCCTGATTTTGAGTACATCCGATCTGGAGGTGATGACTTGGAACATCTGGATATCGATTTGCCTCTCTTGATGGGGAGACTAGATCAACATTGTCCGCAACTCATGGGCATGGTGGATGCGGTCGTTGCCGTGGGGGATCCTCGTGGGCGCAATAAGGAGGACGGTGGGTTTGGGATCTCGGCGAGAAGAGAGACGGCGACTATGGGTTTGCTCATCATGCTATCCAGCATCTCTCAACGCGGGTTTCAATTGTTGCGCATGGTGTTCACGATGGCGGCGTTCACATGCTCTCGGGGAAATCGACTGGTGCTCTCAGTGTTGGGCTCCAAAATGTTTCGCTTATCCTACAATTATGGTTACTTTCGTGAGAGGATGACCCGGCTGTCCAAGCGCCTTCAGACGGAAGTGCCTGCAGCACTGAAAGCCGAGCGGAAGTTGCTCAACGGAATCGTTGACAACTGGCAGATTTACATCAAGCCAAAGTACGAGCGCAGCACCGTGCCGCCTATCATGAAAATCGGTGTTCAACGGGGTGTATGGTCCGCCAAAGGCAACGGAGTGGAGGAATGCGAGCACGCTGATATGGAGCCCACGGTGCCCTTGCACAAGGTGACTGTCGCGGCAGTTCTTGACGGTGGAGTCGCAGATGGAGGAGGCATCAGGCTTGATGACATGGATCAAGGGATCATCGACACCCGCCTCAGAGAAAGGACTCAGAATGTGATGGCGGCGGCCAGTGTGGAGGGGGTAGCCAAGGCCTCAAAGCCGACGACTCCTCGTTGGGCGCTGGGGTATGTACGCACCGTGATTTACTCTCTGATGATGCTGGTTAATGTGGACATGTCCAGTATCGAGGGAAACCTACAAACCTTTGATGCATTCGAGTCTGAGTTTGAGCTGGATGCTGAGAGTGAAGACTTTCACCGGAGGTACATGCTGCTCACAGCAGATGGGGTGCCATACGGACAAGCGATTCGTGCTATCCAACAACGGGCGTTGGGTGAGGGGAAACGCCATTGGTTGGTTCCGGATTTGGGACACTTTCACTTCAAGCTGCACATGCTGGAAGGGATCGGGAAGGCGACTTGGTCCCTTGGATATGAGAGCTTGGCTAAGCACCTAGACCGCAAGAAGATAATGCGCGAATCTCAGAAAGGCGTGTTCGAGGTCCATCAAGACTTTCTTGAGGTGTGTTATGATGGGATGTGGGGAGCTGCCATCGAGGAGTGGCACTTGGATTACATTCGCCGGGTGCCAAATTCCGATGAGATCAGCACGGCGGAGAAGATCGATGACTTCTTCAGCTACATGAGCACGGTGTGTGACAGCAAACCATTCACAAAGTTCTGGTGGACTCAAATCCTCCAGAAATACGCTTTGCTTTACTTCGCTCTACGTGATGCCATTCGGGTGGCGGACATGATGATGGTGGAGACGGTACAGAGGAGGGCAGTCTACCTATTCAGGTTTACGGGCAAAGTGAAATATGTGGTGGTGACCTTGGCGATGCTGCTCAACTTTTTGCGGTTGCCATACAGGCTGGTGGAGTACATTCGGTACAATCGGACGATCAGCTTGACTGGCAAGTCAGAGAAGAACTCGGCGGGGGACATCTACATCGAGAATATGAATGCATTTTTAACCTTGTGTTGTGGGAGCACCGCGGATGACAACTGGTTGCGAGTGATGTCTATTTTGGTATCGATGATGAGGGCGACGCTCACAGTGTTTTTGCGGATGGCTGGTATCGTTAGATACACTGGGCACAGGCATAACATGGAGAAGGACAAACTCAAGGTGAAGGACTTGTGTCTGACGCTTGGCATGTTCAAGAGTGATGGAGTCCCATTGCCATTGGTTGATCATTTCGTGGTGGACGGTGGTGCTACGAGGATGCCAGAGCATGCGGAGAAGTACTTGGACATCGAGGGGCATTCACGGGCGGCTGTGGAGAGAGCGTGCGATGTGGTCCGCGCGGTGCAAGTGGAGGCAGAACTTTCCATTTTGGCAAATGCGGCGAAGCGAGCATTCGTGTGTGTCATCGGAAGCGCTCCTGTGAGAGTCAGGATGGCGGCTGGTGGTGTAAACCCTGCACGTGTGTACTCATGGTGTGAGGAGGAAAGCGATGCTCTACGCCCAGAGACCGAAGTTGATGAAGGTGGGGATCAGGAGATGGCGGAGCTCATGGCGAATGGCTTTTTGCCCTTGGACAGTTTGTCTGAATTGGAGAGGGAATGCATCGTAACTGATGGGACGCCGCAACACAGCCTAGCGGTAGAGGAGTACGAGCGGTGGATGCGTGACAGGACTGGAGACGCTTTCGTGCTTGCGTTCGCGCATCGTGTGAGTAGGGATCACGCGAGTTATTTGGCATGTGAGTTGGAGGAACACTCTTTTGATGGCACAGACTTATTGCTTGGCGGGTTGAGGGCATCGATATCCGATGATGAAGCCATCAACATCGCGGTCATGCAAAATCAGATTTTGTGCACTGATATTGAGGGGGAACGAGTAGCCATTCGAGCGAGATTGGGTGATTTCGAGGTTGGGTGCCAAGCTCGCTTACTACAAGCAGTCGTGGATGGTGAGGATGGCTTGAGATGGAGGCTTGGCAACGGAGTTGGGGGCGATGGAATGCAAGTGGAGGGTGGATGTTTTCATGCGGAAAACTTAAACCGGGCGGAAGCGATGGAGAAAATGAAGGCGCTGCGGGCAAAGGCGGCGGAAGGGACATCGCAACCTGGTGACAAGGGGTATATGCTGGCACAGCGGCTGGTGCCGATGTCTGGTGCGGTCGTGGTGGATTGCTGGAGTTGCAAATCAGTCAAGATGAGTTTTCCTAGTGGATCGAAGTTTGCAGGACACATACCGTTGGCGGCTGTGCGGCGTGCTGATCGGCAAGTTGACCATGACACGCCGGTAATCGAGCTGGGAGGAGTCGGAAAGGCGACTGGCCCTAAGCTTATAGCGCTTGGGCTGACGACAATCGGGTCGCTAGCGGCGTTGACTGAGACATCTATGGCGGCATTGCATGTTCAAATGCAAGTTGCTGGGGTGAAAAACCTCAATCTTCGCAGACATCATGAAAACGCGCTTGCATTGCTAGCCACTGGCGTGGCCGATGAGGATCCCGCTAGTGAAGACGAGCGCGAGATGGAGGATTGCTTAACTTTTGATGATAGTGATGAAGAGATCGAGAGGAATTTGGTAAGTGATTGTGTGAATTGCAATATAGTAGCTAGGGATGTGGGTTAGTAGATGCCGATGTTGTAGGGAGTGGTAAAGATATCTGCCCCATGCATTTGTCCCCAACCTAGTGCGAGGGTAGTAGAATGCATGAAGGTTGCCTTGATATCATGCGCACTCAAAGTAAGTGAGAATGAAGGGTAGGTTTCGTGTGGTGTTATGGAACAGGGATGAGTGCATCTCGGTTGTTGAAGATCGCCAACCAACGCATTTTCAAGCACGCAGAGTTTCGTGGTGATCAAGAAGCTATTTGCACAGCGGCTGTCGGCGGAAGTGACATTTTGGCAGTTATGCCTACGGGGGCTGGAAAGAGCTTGTGTTACCAACTTCCTGCAACCATCGGATCTGGACTCACGGTAGTGATATCTCCACTACTATCCTTGATGCATGATCAAGTAACAACATTAGTCAGTAAGGACATCGCTGCTATCAAGTATACTAGTGAGCTGACAGTTAACGCGAAGGCGTGTTATCTAGATATGATAAAGCGAGGGATGATAACATTGTTATATCTTGCACCAGAGACATTAATCAGTGAGCAAGAGAAAGATGCCGATTTGACACGGGCACTTTTAGAAGTCCACGCTATGGCCAAATTGAAGCGGTTTGTAGTGGATGAGGCTCATTGTGTCGGTGAGTTCGGTGCAGACTTCAGAAAGGCATACGCTAGGCTCGGAGAGCTGAGAGACCGTTTCCCGGACGTACCATTCACGACAGTTACAGGGACAGCCACAGACAAGAAAAAATCAGATATTAAAGTACTGCTAAAGCTTAAGAAACCCATGGAGTTTTGCACCAACTCGCATAGACCCAATCTGTATGTGAGTATCCTAGACAAGATTTTGGAAGATGAGACAGTTTCCGGGCAAAACATAGAAGGGAGTTGGCGACAAATACATAGTTTCATATTGGATCAACCGTCCACCTCTGCTGGCATCGTCTATTGTATGACTCAAGTTCAATGTGAGAAGGTTGCGACCTGGTTGAGTCAACAAGAGCATACGGGTGCTTTAATCACGACGGCACACTATCACGGAGGAATGATATCTTCCGATCGTTCACAAGTGTACAAAGACTTTATGACAGGAAAAATCCGAGTAGTAGTGGCGACCAATGCCTTTGGCATGGGTGTAGACAAAGCAGACGTCAGGTGGATTGTACACCACACGATGCCACAATCTATTGAGGCATATGTTCAAGAAATTGGTAGAGCAGGAAGAGATGGCGAGCGGGCTAACTGCATGTTGTTGTTCTCACCAAAGAACTTGCAAAATATCAAAATCGTGTTTCAAAAGAATACCCGGAAAATCAAGAATCGAAACGAAGCAAACTCAAAGAGATGGGCAAATATTGTTTCAACATCAAAGATTGTAGACACCAAATGTTATTGGATCACTTTGGCGACAAAATCAAAGTGTCACGAGGTTGCAAGATGTGTGACATTTGCTCGACACCAAGTGGACTTGTTTTGACAGAGGCACAAGAGAAACGTGGCAGTGGTATGAAGAGACCTCAACGCTCATCGCATTCTTCACTAGAGCCTGGCCAGAGGAAGAGGCGTTAATGGAAAATACTATGTATTTAGTATATATATTTGGAATGTAAGCTTGCACTATATCAAATAGCATATAGCATATCATATTGATAGCGGTAAAGCACCTATAGAGAAAGACGGGACCTCTCTTATATTGACGGCTAATAGCAACATGTCATTAAGTACCTTTCATGGCATGTGACACGTTGTAATGAACTAGGGGCAAGATGCTCATGGGATTCGCCGCGTCTTTCACAAGAAATAACCTTGAAATGAAAAAGTTATGACATTTTACTTTATTTTGAAACTGCAGATACCCTGTTTCGCTGGCCAACTGGTGATTTTGACACTGGTATCTCTTGTACTAGGAGTTCCAGGCATCTCCTGGACATGCGTCAAGCAGTAAACCTGCATTATATAACCCCCTGCTGCCACCATACAAATTTTAGGGGATTCGGAGGACCCCCCCTGACAAGTACTTCCAGAGTCTCCGGACGCCCATAAGCTCAATCTGCGTTACAAACCCTAAGTAATATTCGCGCTATTTCGGTCCGGAGACTCGGGTTCCAGAGTAAACAATGAACTATAAAGACCCAAGACACACTCGACTGAGAATTTGCCCTAGTTGTAGTATTTTCTGACGCTGAGAATGACAGCAGTCGTTTCGTAGAGTCAAGAGAGGAGAGAGCTCTTCATGGAATACTGTCCCCAAAAGTGTCGAAATGCAAGTTAACGATGTTCTCACGATGAAAAACATTAATCGCATGTCTGAGAGCCGAGAGTGAGAGCTTGACCCAATTTCCGGTTCGAAAACAACTGAGAATTTCGAGGCAAACCTCCTCGTAAAAAGTGATGTAAACGCAACATGTGACGCGTTGAAGTGCGAGTGATAAAGTTGGCAATTTAAGAGAACGCACCCAGAAAATACAGCTGATACGACCGCAAAATTCGCCAGATTTTTCTGCTGACTTTGACCGTGCGGACAACTTGTTACCATATGGTATGTTGTTAACCACATGATTAGTCGTGCGGTCGCCGCTTCCCTCCCTATCTTACGACTTTCGTCCCTGAATTCATCGTTTCCAGCACTCTGCCGACTTCCCTGATGTTAGTGTAGACGGGATAACTTTTCCGCTTGACCAAATTTATCTTGTCTTTAAACCCTGGCAGAAACTTCGGGAAGAGTTCCGGTCCAGATGAACTCGCGAACGAAGTTTATCAATTCTCCAGCCTCTTCCGTAAATGCTATGACGACTATGTGATATTTAACTGCTATGACACTTAAAAAAAATTACGGGTTCACACGAAATTTGGAAGGTACATCTAAAGACAGAAAACACGTCTGAAAACTAAAGATTCTATCTTTTTCTCAAAAACCTTTGAGCCTCTCTCTTCTCTGTTCTAACATGGGAGCTCATAGATTGAAATGCGCCTTGTTTATTTCGGGTTTGTGATACGTTTGTCAGCCATGGGGGCACTGGTCGAGTGGCTCAACTTCTTTACCTGCCAGCGAAACCAAACTTCTAGTCCTTACGTCAAGGCTATTTTGCTGCACTCGTCTGGATGGTACAAGACGCTAAGTGTAAAGGCGTGTAAGGTGAGCTGACGCCTTAAAACCAGTTTTGTTCGCATAGTCTCGCAATTATCGTACCAGCAACGTATCTTCTGTCATCACTACTTCATCATCACTTTGGGCACAGGGAGGCGGAGACAACCCGAAATGGACATCGAACGAAGGAAACGTTTTAAAGTTTTTGATACCAAGAGAACACGGCAATAACTGGGAGGTACTGACCGCAATGTTTGTGATAGCGTCGTAATAGGCGTGTTTGTCGTAAAAGTTTTGTGGGAAGGCATCCCGAAGAATACTCTGATCTCTTGTGCAGGCTCGCTGCGAAAGTTTCTTTGGGCTTTGAAAAACTAGCCTCTGCTGAACGTGTTGGTTCTACAGCTTTCGAGCAAAAAATAAATGAAATATTTCTCTTCGAAACGATGGCAGGCGGGTAACTTCCGACTACGTGTCGAGGTTTACCGTGATGAAATTGGGAGGGATACTGTGATTGGCTACTGTTCTCAAACCTTGGATGTCGGGCTGATAGATGAACAGACGTTGCAGGTATGTCATATTGTACCACATCGGTCCCTAGATATTGTTCCCGAGGAAGACTCTTATATATTGCACACGTTGCCCAGGACCTCTCCCTCCTAGAGCGTACCGCCCAAGGCATCTTGCTCTTTCTGCATATGACAGTTCGTTTTAGCGCGCAATGTTCATTGCTTTCCGAGTAACTCACACAGGTGTGGAAGCTGGTCGATATATCTGGAAACGCCTGTGGAGAACTGCTTTTTATGCAAGCTCTTGTAGAAGACACGACAGTTACCGTCCAGGGGGATCCTGCCGATATCGATCTTGATGATGAGCCCGAGACGCCAGAATCTTCCAAAACTGCTGCAGCCAAGGCTACCGGAAGCAAGCCCGGGAGAGGTTCTCCTTTTCAGAAGGCTTTAAGCAGGCTACCGTGGGCAGGAGGCAAGGGCGGGGACGATTCTCCTGGAACAGTTTTGCAGTTGACTATGAGAGAGGCAAAGGGCCTCCGTGATCTAATAGATCGACGTGTAGATACGAAAATGGTCAGATATGCACTGGTAATTATAGTGGCATACTTCATGGTGAGAAACTCAGACTGTCTCTTGTCCAAGGCAACCTCTCCTCAACGCGTACACACAAGAGCACACCCGCGCACGGATGCCCACATAGTACTTTGAATTCGTGGCCACGGTCGAAGCTAGCAGCATACCCAAGCTGACGACTTTAGAAGTCCTAGCTGGGAGCACAAGCGCAACTACTGAAACTACTGCGAGCAACGAGTATATACTTTATTCACCTGTGTCTTCTCGTTTTTTCCGGTGTGGTAAAAACCCTCTCACTTAGGACTTCAACAAGAGATATGCACGCTGACCTTTTGTTTTGCATTCTCCAGCTCGGATGCGTATTTTATTCTTTGAAAGAAGGCTGGACGGTAATCAACTCTGTGTACTTTGCCGTGGTAACTTTGACAACTACTGGCTATGGCGACCTCACACCTACGGATAACTGGTCGAAGGTCATCCATGCCCTTATCAGCAATTGAAACTGAACGTTCGTAAAACCTGGATTTTTTTTGTGTGTATGGAGCGTTACTCACGTGCGAAAACGGGTGCACAGCTGTTTACTTGCCTTTTCGCTTTCCTCGGCATAGGCATTATCACTAGCTCCCTGGGAATCATCGGGTATGTCGCACTTTCCTCCTTCTGCCCTTATGTCGCTGCACTGTGTCGGGAACGCTGACATGCTCTACAGCGGCTCGCGGTTTCTGTTCAACACAGCTTAAAAGTAGTCCCTCTTTGTTGTGTTTTGTATTATCCTGTCAAATAACATTATGCTACTTGTTATTTGCCCGTTTCGACCTGGCACTTTTTGCAAAAACTTACTTCCTCTCAAAACATGACTTGCCGTACCTTGGCCACGCAGAGGATACTTACTCGACGAGCAGCATCGCTTGATGCTGGAGGCAGTCGCGCTTAGGCGGCTTCACATCGGCGATATGAATAGTGTCTTGAAATACAACAAGCAATCAACGGAGACAGACGAGAGGCGAGATCGACTCGCAAACGCAACATTTGGTGACGATAACAAGAAGAGTATCTGGTACACGTTTGGTGGATACATATCGGCTATCACTATTGTGAGGCTCCTTAAAATTTCATTTTCTTTTCTGCCAGCTATGACCATGAGTTGGCTCGAGTGCAGTTCTAGTCGAGCTTACATTGTCGCACTTTGGGGGCTTCGTGTGTTCTGACGCGTTTACGTCTTTCAGATAATACTCGTGGGCGCGATTTTCTTCCACTACCAGGAAGATCTTGAAATGGTCAGGCCACTGACAACCTGTAAAAATATTGGTTCCACTGTATATCGACTTCAGGTTCTTCACTGCTGGCTCCCGTTGAAAGGCCGGTGACTAAACTGGCACATCTCGTATACAGGTTGACGCTTTTTATTTGAGCTGTATCAGCCTCGCAACTGTTGGGTACGGAGACATATATCCCACGTCACAAAGTACGTCCACAGTGCTGAGGCTGCTTCTCTTCCACAAATGGCATTGTATCCACTTCTGTGTTGTTTTGTATCCATTCTCGCCAAGGCTGCCAACTGCTGTTACGGGCACGAATAATTATTATATGGAATAAGTTGTGGGGTGCTGAACCATTTTGCTCGCCACCTTGCAGAGGGGCGGTTGTTTACAAGTATATGGCTGCTCTATGGCACTGTGATTATGGCCAAGGCGATAGGAGGAGCTCTTGGGTATGTTCGAAACCCCCCGCATAGAAACTAGCTGGCTGAAGATACAAGAAGGTTCCGTGAGTACTGCAGTTTCAAAAAGCATCAGAGCATTCTGTACCTGCAGCTGGCCAACTAATAGAACTGACCTTGAGCCGGTCGTTTGGAAATTCAGCTATGTGCTCGAACGACGGCGGCGCGAAGTCACGTGGAAAAACTTTTCCACGAGTTTAGCCCAACAATCTCTTGGAGGGTTCGATGAGGTGTGTTCTTTTGTAGTTGTGATGCACCTCAACGGACTGCCTGCTCTACCAATCTCCGACAACGGGAGGTTAATTAAGAAATCCTAAAACCTGTTCTGACTTCCTGTTCGATTAGGGAACGTCGCGGCACGACTTTTCTCGATCTGTTTCACATACAGCGGGCTCAAGGGATGCCAAGAGCTAATAGAGCAGTCGGCCTAAATCTTGGTGGAGGGTTTTCCAGGATGGAGACGGCGTCGTTTCTCGCCACGAGTTTCTGTCAAAAACCCTCGTCAAGCTTAAGAAAGTCTCTGCAGAAGATGTCAGGTATGGCTTTCGGTTCTTGTCCTGCTTGGAAGAAGTGGTTGGCTCCAAGGCAAGCTTTGTGGATGCACAACAGATGTTTTACAAGGGCTCGATATCGTGTTTCAGCTCCCTTTGAGGAGATGTTACTGTGGTTGCCTATCATAGCATGAGAGTCCCAAGGCTTAGAGTTTCACAGTCTTTCCTGGGAGAGACTTCGGATACGCCATGGCACATCTTGCAGTGAAAAGTGAAGGAGGAACTCCACTCTGCGCTCATCGTTTGTTGATATGGCTACGGGGAGACCGTAGTTGTTGATCCTATGCATACGAAGGATGGGTCTCCTTTGGTTGCCAGCTAGCAAAACTACTTTGGGATCTCTAAGTGGAAGGGAGTGCTGCAAGAAAACATCTTGCTACTGGCAGCATTTTGCTGCGAATGCGTCTGCTCTATCGTGCTTAATTCATGTTTCGAGTTGGAATTGTTCTTGTGACCGTCTTGCTCATAATTTGTGTGCAGGAGAATTGACGAGCTTTTTGAAAAACTCGACAAAGATAAGAGTGGGACTTTGACAGAGGCAGATCTTCAGATGACAGAGGAAGAGAGTCGCGAAGCAGTGGAAGCACTGCAAGAGGAAGCCACTTGAGTGGGCAGAAATATGTTGCTATGCAACGGCAACGTGAACTCACTCAGGTTAATGAGCTGGGTTATGATGTTTTCGCTCTGATTTCTTAAACCCTCGTGTGTACACTGCGTCATCTTGCAAGTTAGCAGGCTACCATTGGCAATATATGTCATGTCTCTATAGAGGCTTTTGTAAACGCTGCGTGTGCATCAATTCTATGTCGCAGTTATGAAATACGGACTGAGGGCGTCCCCTAACAGTGCCGAATATGCAGTCAAATATACATAAAGACTGTAGAGTGAGAACTCGCGTGGAGGTATACACCGAGGCACACATTTTAGGAGAACTGCCCCTGAGAAACGCTCAAGGTATTTATTATCATGATTATTGAGCTGTATGGCATGTGATCATTAAGTCACAGGCATCTGCTATAAGTGGTGGAAATAATAATAGACAGAGTTCATATTCTATACCACCACCTCACCACGAGGTGAAGGGGACTAAGCAGATAAATTCAATTGTCTCTTGACATATTTTTAAGAGAGCCGATGAAAAGAAGCATTGCAGTAAGGTTTAGAAGCATCGAAGCAGCCTTCTTAGTAAGTGGTACCGTACTGCCTTTGTGAATATACCAGCAATACTTTTGGTATTGGAAACCCAACACAATAACAACATTCACTGTGTGATCCATTGGCGCACGGCATGATACCGCACTGATATATGTTTCACCCGTTGGAACTTGGTGCGCAGGCCTCCACAATCTGTTTTGTTGCAGTGTTGACCAGTGAGGTTGGTACAGGTCTGGGAACTGCAATGAGATCCTCAAGCAGGTTTGTGAACTGAAGTGTCAATCAGCGACACTCCGACTATCCGACATATTCTGCCTCAGGAGATGGAAGAGCTCTGCTGGTCTTTGACTTCTTTGAATACCAATCCACGGGATTGCCGTATAGATACACTGCCTCACCGTAAACTGAGTTTCTGTCCAGAATATCGTATGCGTGATCGGAGTCTGTGAAACTGTCCAGTACTGGTGAGTCCGGGCGATAAGTGAATTTAAGACGGAACTCGATTGTGGAGTGCAGGTAGTGTAATATTTGCTTTGCTACTCTGAACTCTGCTGAGTGGGCACATGGCAAAACTGTACCGGGAGGCACGAACAGCAAGGTGTATGGCCCAAGGCGCATGCCCCAGGGCAAGGCATGCCCCATGGGGCAAGGCATGCCCCATGGGGCAAGGGGCATGCCCCATGGGTATGTTCCAAGGCGGATGCCCTGGGTGGGTATGCCCCGGAGGTATGCCCCATGGGCATGCCCCAAGGCGTATGCCCCATTGGTATGCCCCCTGGGGCAAGGTGTGGGCCACGGGGCAAGGCATGCCCCATGGGGCAAGGGGCATGTCCCATGGGTATGCTCCAAGGCGGATGCCCTGGGTGGGTATGCCCCGGAGGTATGCCCCATGGGCATGCCCCAAGGCGTATGCCCCATTAATATGCCCCCTAGGGCAAGGTGTGGGCCATGGGGCAAGGCATGCCCCACGCTTGGGGCAAGGCATGCCCCATGGGGCAAGGGGCATGCCCCATGGGTATGCTCCATGGCGGATGCCCTGGGTGGGTATGCCCCGGAGGTATGCTCCATGGGCATGCCCCAAGGCGTATGCCCCATTGGTATGCCCCATGGGGCAAGGTGTGGCCCATGGGGCAAGGGGCATGCCCCATGGGTATGCTCCAAGGCGGATGCCCTGGGTGGGTGTGCCCCGGAGGTATGCTCCATGGGCATGCCCCAAGGCGTATGCCCCATTGGTATGCCTCATGGGGCAAGGTGTGGCCCATGGGGCAAGGCATGCCCCACGCTTGGGGCAGCAAGGCATGCCCCATGCCCCAATGCCCCAATGCCCCAATGCCCCGAACGTGCATGCCCCACTCGCGAATAATGGGGAGTTATCGGATATTCACATGAGTGAGCGAGTGGGGAAATAATCGATGATAAAGCAGATTTCAGGAGAATATCTGTAATGAAATGATTCCTGGTAGATTCCAGGAGAACATCTGCAAGGGCAATACAAGTATCATGATCCGCCTGATGATTGGTGGAAGAGTAACAGAATCAGGCATGTGCTGCTGGTGATTGGTCGATGACAGATGTCAATCTAGGAATCCTACTAGTAATTGTTAAAGGGCAGCATGTTGAAAGGGAAGCTTGGGGAAAGTGGACCTCGGTTAGTGTTGAGCAAAAGAAATAAAGGACAAGTTTTACATGTTAGTATTAGGCTGTATGCCAAGACTATACATAAGGATATAGATGTATTAGGTTTGAGACCAGACATTATATCGGACAAGTGATTGTAATTCTAGGCCAGAAGCCAAAGTTTGTCATGAAATAAAACAGTGGAATATAAGACTGTGAAGTTAATATTACACAACCAAAAACAGCAAATAAGATAAAAGAAAGCAAGAAAGAAAATAAAGAAAAGAAATATGTTTAAGTTATCAGGAGTGTGCCTGGTACAGATTGGTATTCAGATGTTGAATACGTTCTACGGACCTTTGGGATCTGCGAGTGGGGTTTTGCAGATGGCGACTTTTGCGTTTGCGTTTTGAGCTGGCTCTGCTTGCGTTCGACGGCTCAAATTGCGCGCGTTACGTGCACTAAAAACACGGAAAAGTTTCGCTACGGGATCTTCTTTGTGAAGGATTTAGTTGGGATCTGCGTGATCATGCTTTTTCTTAAGGCTCTGGGCGGGATTTGTCACTTGATCTTAAGAATGTTCGGTTCTGGTCCACTCCGACGGCTATAGAGCTGGCATATTATGCGCGTGGACGTCTTTGGTGGACCCGTATGGCCGCTTTTCGCTGGGTGTTTGCCAGATGTCGCGGATGCTAAGATTTGTTGCTGATTCCTTAAGTGTAAGCTTAAGTATGGGGGGGAAAAGTACAAGCTTCCTTCTGAGACATAAATAAGCAAGACCGCTGGGGACTATGATAAAACTTTGCGGAATAGCACAAATAGCAAAAAACTTTCAGTTTTTAAGCATCCTAGAAGAGATTAGAGTCAGATGAGCCAGATCTTGTATCCTCACCATACTTAAGGCTATTTTTGGCAGCTGGTACCTTCTACCTTCTGGAGGAAGTTATTCATACCTTCTGGCGAAGCTCTTAACAGCTTTTGGTGATATTTTGGTTCTATTGGACAACTAGTATTCTATTGGAAATATCATACGGCCATATTTGACACTGTCATAGTGGTCATATTGTCATAACGGTCATACAGTTGACCGACAGTTGACTTTTGATATCTTCTTCTGGACCGCTGCCCCCTTCCACCACCGCCATGCACCCTTCCACCACCACCTTCCCTCTGACCCCCTCAGACCCTTCTCCACCAACCGCTTCCACCGCGCCTGGGCCTTCGGGCCCTTCCACCACCACCTTCCCTTTGACCCCTGCCCTTTCCCCAACCCTTCCCTTTGTGTTTCAACAACAAGAGAGTGGTTGGGGCAGCGTGCAGCCGTATGCAGCATGGCAGGCTGAGCTTGCAGCGGGGCATACGGGGTATGTGGGGCATGCGGGGCATGCGACGCGCCAGCCCCCGCACGCGACGAGCATGCAACCGCAACTCCAATCTGCCCCGGGCTTTCCCTATGCCACCAGTATGCCGCCACAACCCTTTGGCATGCCACATCATTATGCCACAGGCTCGCCGCTACCCCATGCCCCAGACGTGTTGACACACGCCCCGTACACTCCCGCGCCGATGTCGACCACCTACGGGGATCCATGGACACTACCCGTTTACTTTCCACCGCCTCCACCTCCAGTATATGGAGCTGCCCCTGCGTCGGAGGCACGTGCTAGGGAATGGTGGGCAGCGCGAGAGCGCATGGCGGCTGCAGAGCGGGCGGTGGCGACAGACATGAGAGTGGTCCCCCAACGACTGTATCCGTCACCGCTGATGGAACCGATTCCTCACACCGATATTTCTCCTGACGAGGGTGTGATAACCCATCAGCCGCATCATCGTCGCCGTGCTTCGGGGCCAGATTGGGAGAACCTTGCCAATACGCACGGAGCCCCAAGACGTGGTGACCGAGGACCTCTCCCAAGCTCACGCGTCTCAACCTGGGAGCACGACATCCGGTTCTGGCTATGAGTCTGCAGCGGGCACTCAGCATAGCCGCAAGCGACGAGAGCGGCGTCTCAAGTTGGAGAGGCATCGGAGGAAGGAGTTGACGGACCAGGAAATGTTGCAGAGGGTAGTCCGCGCCGAGACCGCTCGGTTCCTCGCAGAGACCGAGGCGGGGAGCTTACGCGACCAAATGGCTCAGCTAGAGGCTGCCGCAACGGAGGGCGCGGTGGCCGAGGAACGGCGTCTAGCGAGAAGACGTCGAGAAGAAGGCCAGCCACAACATGCAGCGGGAGCGGCTGAGTATGCACCCGGCTCAGTCGGGCATGCCCCGGGGCATACGGGGCATACGGGGCATACGGGGCATACGGGGCATGCGGGGCATGCAGCACAGCCGGCTGAGCATGTACCCGGCTCAGTGGGGCATGCGGGGCATGCGGGGCATGCAACACGCCAGCCCCAACATGCAACCAGTGGGTTCCAGCAGCTTGCGACCAGCGTCTCCCAGCATGCAACCAGCGGAGGCCAGCTTACCTTGGGCTGGAATGGTGGGAAGCCGCTTGCCGCCGATGAAGAATCGAAAAGCCGGAGTAGCGACTATAAGGACACGGAGGACGACCCTGGAGATGACCCTGGTGACGACCCTGATGGTGACCCGGCTGGGGGGGCGGGGCCGTCGACGTCAACTACACGGCTGTTAGTGGTCACTCCCCAAGGGGATTCCTTGTGGGTGCCCCCGGGTGAATTGGCCACTACAGCGATGTTACCCGAGGTCACCTCCTCGCACCATGGTCTGTCGGCAGCCCTGAAGATCTGTGACAATCTTGGGCTGAGTCCCGCTCGATACATTCTGAGCGGGGCCGGTAGTACCTCTTTTTTTTTTTTTATTGATATGGAGACCACCGAGATCTACACCTACGCTCTCTTAGTGGACCGCTTGGTGGCAGAGGAGTCTATTCGAGGCACGAGGCGTTCCAGAATTCCGTCTCAATGTTACCAATGCCCGAGACGACCGGTGGTGGACGCCTTCACGGAGTCGGAGGCGGAAACCTACGAGCTGGACGGGCTACAAGCCTGGGTGGAGGTCTGTGCCGCTCCGTGGTACTTGGCTGCATCGTTTGGGCCATCTTCTGAGACGCCCCAACCCCCTCTACAGCCTGCCCCTTCCACATTCCCGGCTCCTTCCCACCGACTTTCTGCCGACGCCGCGACCTTCTCACCGATGGCGTCACAGCATGCGGCAGCAACGGGACCACCTGCCGGGGTGGCACGAGCTCCGGAGGACCCCATGGCGATGTACACCCCCGACGACCGCTCCTACCAGACCGCGATCAAGAACGAGAGCTCGCTCTTGAAGGACATCCGCAAGCTGGTGGACGACCTCCCGGAGTTTCCCGGCGATCACTTCACGAAGGGCCGGGCCATGGATGACCTTGAGGAATTCTCTGTGGCGGTGAATGCACTTCTGGAGCACATGACGGTGATTGCGGCGCGCACTACTCCCAGCTTTCGGCGTGAGGCGCAAGGACACAATCAGCTCAGCATCTCCACCTTGCTGTGGATGATCAAGACCTCCAAGTTGGCCAAGGCCCAGAAGTTGTACGTCGAGGAGATGGCGCCGGGAGGCAGCGAAGGAGAGGCGTGGAAGGCGAGGTACGCAGCGGTGCCGCGGTTCATGGGCGATCTTGCCTTGTCAGTGGACATCACCACGGACGCCCTGAACCGGCTGAAGTCGGAGCTACTCTCAACGAGACAGCGATCGGAGGAGAAGACCGGTGCTTTCTACACCCGCATCACCACCCGAACCGCGACTGTCAACTTCGTGGCGGACGTAGTGCGGGGTTGCGGTAAGGTTACCAAACTGGAACTTCTCGAGCTCTTTTGGGGTGGACTACGACACAGCGTTCAAGTGGGTTCCAAGTTGGCGGATCTTGGGCTAGACACCAGTCACCCGGAGCAGTGGGAAGAGGAACAACGTCGACTTGGACGGCCCGACACCTCCGCCATCTTGAAGGTTCGTTCCGTGGCCACGGAAATTGAGACGGCTAAGGTGATGGAGGGCGCGGTTCTCCACGACACCATCGCCCGCAAGGTGGCGTTGGAGATGGGACACCGACAACGGCAAGCTCCACCACGTAGCGCCCCGGCTAGTCGGCCTAGGGGGCCTCCGAGGAGGCCTGCGTTGGCGGCCCTCACGTGGGAGCCGGGGACTGCTGGGAATGACTCGGCAACAGCGGCTCCTGTGGATGTAAGCACGGCGGCGACCCAAGGATCCCGACCGGCACCTGCGGTGAGGGAACGGCCCTGTTTTGCATGTGGCAGTCTCGAGCACTTGGTGGCCAATTGCACGGACGAGAAGAAGCTGGCCATCTGGAAGGCCAACGCCCCGGCGCGATTGGCGCGAAGGCCAGGGCAAGTGGCGGCTTGCGTAGAAGTCATTGAGGAGAGAGTCGAGGAGGATTCCCTCAATCCGGAAGAGCTGGAAACGATGGAGGAGATCCTCGCTCTGGCGGATGCTGACGTGGACCTCTATGGGGATCTGTGTGCCCTGTGTGACATCACGAGCACCGAGGATCCAGCTTTCGGAGTGGGGAGCCGACAGGGGCTCCCGGGCAAGAGGAGTAGATCTCCATCGACCCCGTGGACAGAGGCAGCCCTATACCAATGTGGCAGCCCGTCCTTCATGGCCCTCGCGGACGTCACGTGACGAGGCCACCGCCTGTACCCCGACAAAGCCCGTCTCACTGCGAGCGCAGCATGCCCCAGTGAGCACAGAGGCTTCATCAGATTCGCCCCATGGTGTGGCCGCACGGCCCCCCTCCACCGTCAGCCCGAGGCCCCGTTCATCACGGATTGCCTTCAGTGGCCGAGAGCGCGCACGGCGCGCTACCATTTTGAGCAGACGGCCCCTCTCAGTGGAGAATTCCCCCCCTGCTCGGGGATCGTTGACTCCACCGATAGCCCCACCGACAGCACATTCTTGTTGGGAGACTTACTGTGCCGAACACGGTGTCCCGATTGACCGCGGTAATGTTGATGGACCTCCCCCACGCATCCGAGCTCATCACGCGGCACCAGCAGTTCAGCCCAGCGACTACAAGGATCTGCATCTGGCTGCACCGGGGACCTCCGAGGTGTACCAGAGTTCCTTGGCGGACCAGCGTAGGCGGTTGACATCGTGGAGCTGGAGAAGTCCGGCTGGGGCTACCTCTGAAAGTGTCCTACTACGACAACTACGCATGACCCTCAAGAAGAAGTCCCCGGCAGAGGCACACAAGATGGCTGGGCGCAGTCGTCGCCATGCTACACGACGTCCCGCGACTACTCCTTTCAGCCGTCGCCAACGGAAGTACGAGTTGGACGAGCTTATACTCGCCCGCTTGCGTGGGCGCATGGGCGGCACATTGGGCTTGGCCTGGGCAGAGTTGAGCCCACGCGAGCAACGTCGGGCTGTGGAGCAAGAATACGGGCCGAAGGCGAATGTACCGCAAGAAGGCCGACCTTGGGAGACGATTGGCCTCCGTCGCCTTCGACGGCGTCAAGCATCTGCGGCGATATCGATACAGCAAGCCTATCGCTTGTGGCAACTTCGGCGGGCACAACGAGCGCAGGACACTCCCCTTGACTCTCATGCGCTCAAGACGGCCTCAGCGTGGACCACGGCAGCCCAGCGGGTCAAGCAGTACGGCAAGGCGGTCGTGCAGGCTGTGTTCGGACGCGTCCGACGAGCACACCCACCTCCCAATCCTACCCCCCTCAAACCAGACGAGACAGTTCTCGCAGCAACTCTGGGATAGAGCCCCTCGGATCTGACCTACAGCACCAATGAGTCCGAGATGGAGATCCATTGCAGCCAGTACCGGTTGCAACAACACCGTGAGCGGTCCTCGGAGGAGAATACGCCTACCCGCCGTTCGAAGCCTTCGAGGAGTGGGAGGAAGCGCACGACGTTGGACCAACGGGTGAAAGCCTGGAGGAAGGAGGAATCTGCACGTCTTGCTGCTTGGGAGGCCCCGAGCGTGACCCGACAACCGGTGGGCGAATCCGAACACCTCGAGGAGGAGCTGAGTATGACCCAGCAGCTGGCGGGCGGATCGGGCAGCATACCGCCAGCGTGCAACCAACATGTTGTATCCTGCTCCAGTCAGCCCGAGGAGGAGCTGAACATGACCCAGCAGCTGGCGGGCGAACCTAACAGCCCGTGCCGGCATGCATCCAGTCCGGCCGAGCATACAACCAGACCGGCTAAGCACGCAGCGGAACATGCAGCGGGGCATGCGCCAGGGCACGCGGGGCATGCGGGGCATGCAACATGCCCGCCTGAGCATGCGACCAGCTCGGTGGGGCATGCAGTGGGGCATGCCCCGGGGCATGCGGGGCATGCGGGGCATGCGGGGCATGCAACACGGCCGACTGAGCATGCAACCAGCTCAGTGGGGCATGCAGTGGGGCATGCCCCGGGGCATACGCTGGGGCATGCGGGGCATGCAACACGGCCGACTGAGCATGCAACCAGCTCAGTGGGGCATGCAGTGAGGCATGCCCCGGGGCATGCGGGGCATGCGGGGCATACGGGGCATGCGACATGCCAGTCTGTGCATGCGACCAGCTCAGTGGGGCATGCAGCGGGGCATGCAGCGGGGCATGCAACGGGGCATGCGGGGCATGCGGGACATGCGGGGCATGCGGGGCATGCGGGGCATGCGGGGCAAGCAATCAACGCGGCCAGCTGAGCATGCAACCTGTATCGCTGAGCAGGCGACGCACCTGGTCCAGCGTGCAACGCGCCCGGCCCGGCATGCATCCAATGGGTCCCAGCCGCTGGAAAGCGGGTCGGACAGCGACTCCACGCATGTCAGCGCTACCGACAGTGGCACTACCCACGTCAGCGCCACTGACGTTGGCGCCACCGACAGCGACACGACCCACGTCAGTGCCACCGACAGCGACACCACTCACGTCAGCGACACCAACAGTGACACTACCCACGTCAGCCCCACTGACAGTGATACCACTCACGTCAGTGCCTCGACCAACGCCACCATGTACGTCAGTGCTACTGAACACGGCAGTGGCGAAGAGTACGAGTGCAACGCCTTGGTGGACGAGACTGCAGCCGCCTTGAGTTCACACCCAATCGAAGATGCTCTTAAATGTAAGCGTGTTCAACTGGATGGGGGGGTGCGCTGGAAGGCGAACTCTCGAGCAGGGACACTCTTGGCACACACACTGTCAGCGGTGCGAGACGAGGAAGGACCCCTACTCCTGGTGTTCTATGCCTACCTTCGTGGACATCGAGTGAAGGTGTTGGTGGACTCAGGCGCCTCAGACAACTTCATCTCGGCGGAATGTGCCCGTACTTGCGACTTGACAGTGCGCTCAGGGACACCAATGAAGGTCACGCTGGCAGATGGGTCTGTAAAGACCGCTGGAGAGGTGGCGTACACCAAGTTCACCGCACACGCGGCGTCGGGAGTAAACTACTGCGAGAAGCGGATGGCTCTACGGGTCTTGCCGTTAGGAATCCAAGTAGACGTGGTGTTGGGGGGTAAGTGGCTTCGCAGCCTCTCCCCAATCACGTTGGATTATGCCGGTCACGGTTCCGTCTCCTTCAACACGCGAGCGAATGGTGGAGGACAACAACGGGTGACGCTCGTGGGTTGTAGTCCGGGGATGGGTCAGGGCAAGGCCCAGGGCGCAGGGCTGATCGATGAGGTGTTCTTGACGGCAACGCAACTGAAGCAGCACCTCATCCACGCGGAAACCAGGCGCCTGGCCGGGGATGAAGAATCGCAACCTCAGTGGCTCATGATGGCGGCGCGCGGGGACGACCATGAGGCAGGAGCCTTCGCAGCTACCGCCGCTGAAGTACCGTCATCTCACACCACCCTGGAGAAGGAAGGGCCCCGTCAAGATACTCGAGACGCACCGGTAAGCAGCACGTGGAGGCAGCGCTTTGACGCCTTCTTTGAGAAGTATTTGGATACCCTGTGTTCAGCCTTACCGGAGGCATCCAAGTTGCGTCGCACTGAGGAGGACAAGGCCCGCATCGATCGCAAGCCGGACGCGGAGGGTGGACCACCATGTAGGCGCCCATACAAGATGACCGCTGAAGAGCTACGCCAGCTACGTGAACGTATCGAGCAGCTCATGAAGAAGGGTTACATCCGGCCGTCGTCAAGCCCGTATGCCGCCCCATGTCTGATGGTACCCAAGCCTGGTGACCCGAAGACATTACGTTTGGTGGTGGATTACCGACAATTGAACCAGCAGACGGTGCGGGACCGGTACCCACTACCGGACATCCAACTGATGTTTGACGAGATGCAAGGGGCAGCGTTCTTCTCCTCCTTTGACGCGGTGGACGGATTCTGGCAAGTGCCGATGGCCGAGGAGGACGTGGAAAAGACCGCCTTCACTACCCAGATGGGGGCCTATGAATGGTTGGTGATGCCCCAGGGCCTGCAGAACTCTCCCTCTCAATATCAACGGCGAATGCAGCGTGCACTCGGTCATCTCCCCTTTGTACGAATCTTCATCGACGATGTGGTCGTCTTCTCGCGCACGGTGGAGGAACACTACGACCACGTACGTCAGTTCTTGGACACTTGTCGAGAAAAAGGGGTATATTTGAAGGCCTCCAAGGCGCAGATGTTGAAGGAGTCACTACGGTTCCTGGGCCACACTCTCTCCGCCGAAGGATGCCAGCCACAGCATGACAAGGTGTCCTCCATCAAGGACTGGCCGAAGCTGGAGACGGTAACCCACGTCAGACAGTTCCTTGGGCTAGCGGGGTACTACCGCCGGTTCGTACACCGGTTCTCGGAGATTGCCCAACCCTTGACCTCGCTCACCAAGACCGACGTACCGTGGCAATGGGGAGAACTCCAGCAATGGGCCTTCGACGAGTTGAAGACCGCACTCTCCTCAGCCCCTGTATTGGCATTGCCTGACATGAAGGCAGCCGCGGATGGGTCAGCGCCGTTTTTGGTACAAACGGATGCAAGTGGAGTTGCTTTGGGAGGCGTACTCATGCAAGATACGGGTGACGGTATGAGGGTGATAGCCTACGACAGTCGGCAGTTTTCCGCGGCGGAACAGAATTACCACACCGGCGAAAGGGAGCTCTGCGCGTTGCACCATTGCACCACCGTCACCTGGAGGCACTACCTGTTCTCCTCCGACTTCCGGTTACAAGGTGACCATCGCCCCCTGGAATGGCTAATGTCCCCGGGACGAGAACTTAGCCGACGACAGGCACGGTGGTACATGGACCTGGTGGAAGTTGGTGTCCCACGAATGGAGTACGTCAAAGGAGCTCTTCTTCTGGTCCCCGATGCGCTATCCCGCCGACCTGACTACGTGACCAAGGACCCGCGAGAAGGGCTCAAGGAGGCCGGTGTCGTAGACAAAGAGACGGACCTCCCCAAGGACCCACTCTCCGTGCTGGATGCCGACGAGGTCTTTGAAGACCACCCGCCGACCCCTGTACCAGGATGGGTGGCCACCATGGAATCATGGATGGATGGCGTGGAGACACTTCAGGTGGCGGAGCGGGCCCTGGAGAGCCTGCTCCAGGCTGGTAGCGCGCCCTGTCACGCAACCGGCTCGGCCGAGCATGCTGCCAGCTCAGCGGGGCATGCAGCGGGGCATGCGCCGGGGCATACGGGGCATGCGGGGCATGCGACACAGCCGGCTGAGCATGCAACCAGCTCAGTGGGGCATGCAGTGGGGCATGCCCCGGAGCATGCGGGGCATGCGGGGCATGCGGGGCATGCGGGGCATGCGGGGCATGCAACACGGCCGACTGAGCATGCGGCCAGCTCAGTGGGGCATGCAGTGGGGCATGCCCCGGGGCATACGCTGGGGCATGCGGGGCATGCGGGGCATGCGGGGCATGCAACGTGCCAGCCTGAGCATGCAACTAGCTCGCCTAAGTGTGCACCCGCTGGAGAGGAACTAATGCTGCGAGCTCCCACCGACTACTTCACTGATTTGTCCGAATCTGGGAAGCGCCGGCAGGAAGCGAGCACCCCGGGAACCGATCCAGTGTTGCGCCGTAGTGCTCGGCTGCGACAAACCACTGCTACGACGACTCCTTCCACCAAGCCGAAAACCTCGACACCGCCCGCTACGGATTTCCGAGGTCCTAAGCAGCCAGCTCAGCCGTCTGGTCGAGCCACCAAACAGCCAGCCGATCGGCAGGATTGGAAGGTGCGCAAGGAGGTCTTTGAGCGCCTCCAACGGCAGTTCGGCAGCTTCGATGTTGACGCGTGTTGTGACCTGGGTGGACGGAACCGTCAAGTAGACGCATACTGGACTGATTGTCTGCGACAGCAGTGGAGGGGAAAGCACGTCTGGTGTAATCCCCCATACTCCAGCAGTCATATCTCCATCGAGGCAGTGTTGCGCAAGTATGTAGATGAATGGCGGCAAGACCCCGCGCATACCTCGGCAGTGTTCCTTCTACCGGACATCCAGGCTCGCATGCCTCAATGGAGGCGGCTCTTCAGGATGGCTGGTATGCGGCTGGTGGAAGTGATACCTACTCATGACGAACGAGGAGTACCCACCCAGCTGTTCGAGACTCCTGACGGTGTACTCCACGACCTTCCGTGGCCCGTGCTGGTGGTGCATGCTCCCCCTACCCGACAGCTAGCGCCAAGAGTGCGGCATCCCCGAGTGGCACCTCCGATAGTGCGACAGGGTAAGGCTGCTGAGACCCGCGATGCTTCGAGCCTCCCCACGGACGTTACATTCCTGGAGTCCCTGCACGATGAGTACGCACGTGCCGGTCCCCTTCAACAGCTGCGGGATGACATCCTTGCGGCCCCGCACCATGCCACGAGAGATTTCCGCATCGTCGGGAACGTACTGTGGCGTGTAGCCGCGGGACGGTACCAGTTGGTCCTCGGCGAAGACTCTCCTTTGCGAGAGGTGGTCTTCAGGGATGCCCACGACTCCACCACTGCAGGTCACACTGGCCGGGAAAAGACGCTGGAAAGAGTTCTACGCAGGTTCTGGTGGAAAAATGCCTCCGAAGACGTGGCAGGATGGGTGGCCTCATGCCCTACGTGTCAAGCAGTTCGTCCCCGGGCATCCTACCCCGATGGATTGTTGAATCCACACGCTATTCCTCAGCGTAACTGGCAAGATGTGAGCGTGGACTTCGTTACAGGGTTACCGCTCACCGCCCAGGGGAATGACGCCTTCGTCACCTTTACGTGTAAGCTGAGCAAAATGGTGCACCTTGTGCCCATGAACTTTGGGGACAGCTCTGCACAGACGGTAGCCCGCATCTACTTCGACGTGGTATGGAGGCAGCATGGAGCCCCCATGAAGATTGTATGTGACCGTGACCCCAGGTTCCAAGACTCGTTCTGGCGTGAGCTAATGAGACTTATGGGGGTGCGGGTGGCTTCTACCACTCCGTACAACCCTCGTTCAGACGGGCAAGCGGAGCACACCAACAGGGTGGTCGAGGACATGTTGCGATCGTTCGTGGGTGCCAATCCGGATGACTGGGACCTCTACATGACAAATGTGGAGTTTGCTATCAACGACTCGCGCAGTGACGTCACAGGATTCACTCCCTTTGAGCTATGCTACGGGGTGTCTCCGATGTCTCAGCTGGACCTGTTCCTGGAAGCTGCGACTCTCCCTGGCTCTGCGCGACGAAAAGGGGGGGTGGGTACCGCCCATGAGATGGCTGTGAAGTTTTCGTCGCAGTTGCGGGACGCGCGTGGCCGCCTTGAGTTGGCTCAGCAGCGCCAGCGGGAGCAGTTCGACCGGCGTCACAAGCAGCATAGGTACGCAGTGGGGGATCTGGTATGGATCGAGGCTCGTCACCTGACGGAGAAGGTGATGGACCGTGCGCTGTGCCGGAAGCTCGGCAAGCGTTGGCACGGACCTGTAACTGTCGTGGAGTGCTTCTACAGCGATTTGCAGGCGGAGCTGGCAGAGGCGGACCGCGGGGCACCGGTGGCTCATCGGTTGGCTCTACCACCGCATTGGCGCATTCACGACGTGTTTGCACAGCACCGCCTGAAGCCATACGTTTCCGGCATGGATGAGTTTGCATCTCGAGCACAACCGCCTGTACCTGACCCGGTAATGGTAGATGGGCAAGCGGAAGCTCACGTGGACAAAATTCTGGCGTATCGTGTACGCATGGTCAAGGGTAAATCAGTGGAGGAATGGAAGGTACGCTGGACGGGCTACTCGGCAGCTCACGACCAGTGGCGCTCCAGAGACAAGATGGACAGAGGCGGGGAGAATCAGCAGCTCAAGGAGTTCGAGGCACGGCGGTTGGGCATGCAGGCGGACATGCTGAAGTCCGTTGAGCATGGCCGACGTCAACGTCAACAGCGACAGCCCGTTCACCTTGGTGTCACTTTATCCCAACTAATGGAACATCAATGTGACGTCCCAGAAGTGGATTCTCCACCGGAAGACTTCTGTCTGCCGTGGGAGCGGGTGGAAATCTTGGAGAACGGAGAGCTAGTGGTGATCACCGACCTTGAAGAGCGAAAGACCCGGCCAGTGAGAATCTTGGTGTTGTTCAGCGGGACCGGATCGGTGGAAAGAGAGTTTGCAAAGTGCTTTCCGTCTGCCTCGGTGGTTACGCTCGACAACGACCCACGATGGCAACCCGACCATCTCGCATCAATGGAGGACTGGGACCCCACTCAGTACCCACCGGGATTCTTTGATGTCATCTGGGCCAGCCCTCCATGTACCCAGTACATTCAGGCGCGCACTACGGGAGGACCTCCTGATCTGGAAGGAGCAGACAAGAGTGTGAAATGCACCCTGGATGCTATTGAGTACTTGAAGCCCAAGCACTGGTTTCTTGAAAATCCTGAAGGAAGATACCCGAATGCGCTGCGGTTGCGGTCAGTGGTTCGTGAACTGCCACAGCCTCTTTTTTGCACCTACTGTAAGTATGGGGAGCGATATCGTAAACCGACGTGTATCTGGACTAGCTCACCTCCACCAACGCCATTGCTGGAGTGCACCTCGCGGACGCCTTGCGCATGCAAATGGGCCACCGGAGGGCACCCTGAAACTGCTCAGCTTGGACCATCGTCTTCACAGCAACCAGGAGCGCGAGATGCTCACGCCGTGTACCCAGTACCGGCTCCGCTGTTGCGTCATCTCTTCCACCATCTTTAGTTCGGGGAGTTTGATACCTGACGACACCGGGAGCGGCATCGGGAGATAGGCCGCTCTTGAGGGGGGAGGAGCTGTACCGGGAGGCACGGACAGCTCAGGGCTATGCCCCAAGGCGTATGCCCCATGGGTATGCCCCGAGGCGTATGCCCCATGGGTATGCCCCGAGGCGTATGCCCCAAGGGTATGCCCCGAGGCGTATGCCCC